>VYXD01011013.1:75478-158840 GCA_013397195.1 Hylia prasina
AAATGGAGAGTGAATTAAGGCTTACTGCACTGTCAGTGTTGCCCACGGGAAAATCTGTGATTGGTAGGAGATGCCTCTTCTAATTTGTGATTGTTTATCAGTTGCTGTAAATGTCACCACTCGAAGACTGAGATACAAACATAGCCATGAGCAAGACCACTTAGCAGGCTTCTGCAGCACATATGAAGTCCATGCAGACATTTGAATATGACTTACTTTCAGTGTAATTTTTCAGAATAAGAAGAGACAGCAGCAGTGCAATATAAGACACAGAATTAGGCTTGACTCAGTGACCAGAGCTCTGGGTTTGCTCTCCCAGTTGAAGGGTCAATTGCTAACATACAGAGAGCCATGCTCCTGCTATTTTGTCCAGCCTATCTGAATATCTTCATGCATCACTGTTGCAACATGAGGGTTGGAGAATGCCTCCATCCAAAATATAAGCTACATGTGTGTCCTTTTGCCAGCCAGGAAACTGGATCCCAACCCTGAGAGCCTGCCAGTTTGGCCTGTTGCCTTTTGTTTGAAACAGAGGGGCAGTGGCCAAATGGCTGTGAATGGTGAGAGCTGGAGACTCCCCTCCTCAGGGACAGAGGGGGTTCAGATGGACTCGCACCCACACCCATTCACACGTGTAGCTTGTTTTAGACAGTCACTGCCACATCAGGGAAGTCTATAAAGAAGCACTACAAAATGGAAACTCAGCTCATGTGGCTGCAGA
Source organism: Hylia prasina (assembly GCA_013397195.1). NCBI lineage: Eukaryota > Metazoa > Chordata > Aves > Passeriformes > Sylviidae > Hylia > Hylia prasina. The sequence continues at coordinate 76,200 of VYXD01011013.1, forward strand.
GGTAGAAAACCTTTACTGTCCGTGTGCAGGGAAAAGGAAAAATTTGATTCTTGGTACAAAAATAAGAGCGATGACTCAGAAGTGCAGGGACAAAGTATAAGCAAGTGAATGTTGTAATCTCAGAGTTTAACCATAACTACAAACCACTATGAAACAGAGCAGTTATGTTTTCTCTTTTCCTGCATCAAGATTAATGGGAAAAGTTTAAGCACTTCTAAATCTCATTACTTACCTCAGGAAAATGAAATGGTAATAGTGTGTCTTTTCATAGTTATTTCAAAGTGTTCGTGTATGTGTTAGCTGATGCTGGCATAAGTAAATTGTTTCTCTGGTGTTTCATTTCCTAGATTACTTGGAATTCAGATTAATTCCTGATTTGTCTGCTTTCTGCAGGATGTGTATCTGCAGGAATGTATATCACACTCCTTTTCTCCTTGTCTCCCTGACAAACTTCCATGTGTGAAGTCACATTTAACTAATATGCTCAGATAATTTCATGTACCCTGAAGCTGTATTGATGATATTATCAGTTTTGTACTGTCATGCAGCGTAAGGCTTAGTTTCTGAATGTCTTCTCACATCCATCTGTCAGGGCTAATGCAATATGCCAAGGATAGGCTGTTTGATTTAGCAGAGATACTTTAACAGAGTAAAACTGTCAAGACTTTTACATGACCTAATTATTTAACTGCTTTTATTCTGCTTTCCCCTCCCTCCCCTTATCTTTCCTGTTTTTCTTGGATTTGTCTTTACAAAATGCTTTAATAAAATCTTCATGTGTTATTATATCACCACCAAATTTGGTATTTATCTGCTAAAACGTCTCTAACAAAAGAGCTGCTCCCTTCCATTTTCATAGATGGTGAGGCCTAGTGTGTGTTATTGGTATGACTCCTACTTTGCAAGGCTGGGTACACTTCCATTGGCTATAACTGACTAAACCTGTACCATATGTTTGATATATTTCTTTAATTGTGTTGTATTTTCTTGGGATTGGAGTCTGAGGTGCAAATTCACAGTTAAAATATGCATACTCAGGATTATGAATGAAAATCATGACTGCCAAAAAGTATGAAGTGAGAACATTTCAGAGCTGTAGTAGCAGGATTTAAAGCTTCAAAGTAAGGAGAAAGGATAGAGTCTATCAGTAACTGGAACAAGCTTAAATGATGCATGTCAGGAATAGAAACAGAAAACCCCAGAAACAATTCTCTGAGACACACCACGGATTGGAGCAGATAAGTAATTGTTTAGAAGGGATGAAGGGTCCATGATCTCCTTAAACCAACAGGAGCAGTAAAGCAGAGGGGGGAATATGGGACTGGATGTGCTTCTCTGCAGGCTTTGCAGCTTTCCTGATGTCAAGAATGGCTTTTCCTTCCAATCACAGCTAGCACTGACAGCCAGTGGGTACCAGTTAACACTGCATAATCTCAGGGATGGTGCTAATCTGACACCTGAAACCTGCATCAGCTGCAGCCCACAGGGAGGCTCTCCTTTCTTCTATTCTCTCTCCATTTCTTTATGTAAATGAAGTCCAAGTGACAAAACAAAGACATTCTCCTTTCTGTGCTGGAATCAGCAAGACTCTTATATGGCAATTTCTGTTACAAGATTAAGCTTTTTAACCTGGTTAAATATTCTCTGAAGCACTATTCTATGAATTGTGGTAACTCTGAGCTATTAAGCTGTGATTAATAGCATTTTTATTATTTAACCAATGGACACATTTTATTTTGAAAAGAAATTTTTGACTGTGACGATCCCAAAGTGAAGAGGGCATTCTATGTGGTGTTGAGCAGCTGTGCTTTTATTGCAAGATGGTTTTTCATTCATTTTGTTCCTAAAGCTGCTGAAAAACAAAACCAAAAAAAAGACAAGAAAAGGGGATCCTTCCTTCAAAGAAGCTTTAGGAATCTGTTCTTGTAAGCATTGATAAAAACACAACAAATTTTTCACAGTTTAGGTTACACTGTGGCTAATATTTGCATTCCTCAGTATATATTGCCAAACATTCTATGACATTGGTTTAATGTGAAAAGTACTGCAGTTTTTCATGTGAGAATGCTAATCAAATTGCCTATGTTCATTATCATATTAATATAAAATAAGATATTGGACCACCAGAAATATTTTGCAGTGAATGTATGGATTTTATAATATCTGCTACTTCTATGGCAAAAAAAAGCGCCTGTTTTCCTTTTTGCCCATTATAATTACCAGCTGCACACAGCCTTCACAGTATCCAGTCTGCTAATTAATGATGATACTGAAAGATGGGCATCTGATAACAAAAAATAATTTGCATAAGCTGCCTGTTAGAATGAAAGAGCCTCTTCCTTTGCAAATCCTGTACAAATGAGCATAAACTAAGAGATTACATTTAGATCTCGAAAGCCACCTGAGGGATTCATGGCTTTTAAATAAATCTCGGCCATAATGTGTACTGCTGTAAATGAGAGCAAAGCAATTCAAATGCATAACAGCATGGGAAGAAAAAAATAACATGTGTAAATAATTTAGAAAAGAGGCTGTTCTTTGGAGGAATATCTATATGAGCTTCATCTTAATAGCTGTTGTCTTGAACAGTGCTGGGAGTTGCTGCACTGGGGTAAGAGTTCATCTGGACCCAAGAAATGCCTCTCTACTTTGATTTGCAGGCAGATCCTTCAGTAACATAAGAACACTCTCACCTAGGGAGGTGGAAAGATGGGACTGCCTGTGGTGAGAAAAATATTTCTGTCTTCATTGCAGTCCCTGCAGAGAGAACATTTGGAAACCTGAAAGGGTCAGGAATGATTAGGAAATCTTCATCCGTTGTGGTTTAGAGTATACTCAGAAAGGCTGTTGTTGTTGAAGGCCTTCCAAATTGAAATGGATTTCTTTGTAATATTCTTACAAAGAGATAAATGAGATATTATATAAATGCTCATACTTATTTGTGTTTAATATAGGAGAATACAGTAAGAGGTGTGAGACAGGAAATCTGTGAATATTTGTCCTACCCAGTAGGAAATGAAAACCAGAATGTTACAAAACTCGTTGCAATTTAGACAACCCACTTTCCATCTTTTAATGAGGGGCAATGTCTTCCTTCCATCTTTTTACAGTAATGGATAAGGAGCAAACATTTGACAGCTGCTTATGTACCAGAATTTAGAGTTACAGATTGTCAGTAAATTGACAGTTAATTTAGTTTAATCTGTTGCCATTCATTTGGTGCTTTTAAACATTCTTTAAAAGTATTTCAACCCAATCTTCCAGGAAATCTGATTATAAGCTGCTGAATCTTTTCTACTTTTCTGCCAATGCTTTTCTTTCCGAAATACTGCTTTTGGTTGTAAATGATTTTTTTTTTCCTGCATGACGACTTACCATTATTTAATATGTGTTAACAACAGAGTATCAGAGCACAGCTCAACATCTATTGCTGGAAACTCTTAAGCTTTTTGGTAGTTTTTTTGGTTTTTTATTGCTTCCCCAAGCATGCTGGCAGACGTTACATGTTTGATGATATCTGCTAGCCTTTGTTTAGCAACTTCTGTGAGTTACTTCAGTTACAGGAGGATGATTGCTTTTTTTCCTTCTGTTTTGAAGTTTGGTTTTTTTCTATGCATTTTTTCAAGTAGCAGGTGGAAGAAAGGTGGGACAAAATGTCAGCTAGTGAGGAAAAATAGGTAAAAGCATGACACAGTATTGCCTTCTCATCCATTCTTTCCAGTACCTGTCAAGCATCATGAAAAACAGATGGCAGAGGCAGCACTGTTCCACAGGAGAGCTTTTGATCTTTGGTGCTGACTTTCATTGCAAAATTGTCCAATCACCTTGTGAGCAGGCAAAATGCCATAGCAACAGATGAGAAGGAGTGTGAGTGCCCATATATCATATCTGTTTGTCGAGCTGAGACTGTCCAAAGGGCTTGGGGTTCAAATAAACAGCTTGGCTGCACTTGGTGCAACAAAGGGGTGAGGAAAGAAGGGGATTCAAAGCCAAGTCTGTTCTTCCCAGTTCGTATGCTACACATTCATATTGAAAAAATGCTCTTCAGTATAGCTTAGAGCAGATTAAAATTAAGCCTACCAAGTAGATTTCATGGTGGATTGCTTCACATGATATAGGTCTGCTCTGCTATGTTGTTACACCACCTCCAGTGCAGGATGTAGAAAGTGCAGGATGAAGCTGTAAGTACAACGTGCAGGAACCACTACAATGTGAACATCCACTTCAAAAATCTATGTTGTCTTTGTAGGCTTGATTGTTTCTTGTGCAAGAACCACCAAAATAAGGTTCATTTCATAATCAGGGTCCTTAGACCCTATTACATTGCATTTTTTAGTAATGTCCAGTGGTATTTGAGATTCTGTGAATCTCTTTTCTATCTATAGACATGGTTTGTTTTTGGAGACACTGATAAGAACTTCTGTTCAGGGCACAGTGGGGGTGGGTTTTTACCTTTGGATTGTCATATTCTAGCAAGAAGGTAAATAAAGATATCTGCCTTATGTACCATTTCTTTTTGTTTGATAAGATTTTCTCAGAAAAGAAGTGGAAAATTTAATGCCAATTTCCATAACAGTAGGGTTTTCAATCTCACTTTGGGTTAGCAATGTAGTATTAAATACTGACATAAATGCTGTTCAGGAGCAGAGCCAAAAAGTCCAAATTGTCTTATTGTTTCTTCACATAGAATAAATTTCTTATGGCACCCTGTTCCAATATTTTTTCAAGTATGTCATTCTAAATGTATTATTGAAAAACCTTAAAGATCGTGAAGACTAAGCCTGAGTGGTTCACTAGAAATGTAATTTACCTCAACAGAAATAGCTTTGAGGAAATCAGAGAATTAAATAGAACATGCAAATGTTGCTCTAAGCTCTTGAAGTATTTTATAAAAGGATATGATTTTCAGTGAAATTATGAACAATTTCCAGAAAGACAAATCAGAGGAAAAAAAAGAATACAACTTGAAAATCTCATTCATCTGAGAAAACTGGGTTTACTCCTTTCAGACATATTCATGTAATAATTTCTCAATAACACTTATTTTGTTACTTTATGATTAACCTTATATTCTTTAGTTTTCATGAACTGCCTTGTAGGATCAGCTAATTGTTTTGATAACTTTATTTTTCATAAAAAAGAACAGAAATATCACTATTTTAGCATTTTATTATTTTTGAACCATAACGGGGAAAAAAGTAGAAAGAAAAATTTAATATAAAAATTAATAAATTTTAATGTCTTGAAATATATTATTTAATTGTCTGGATTGCTAAATCAACTGGCTGTGATAACTGCTATCTGAACTTGACTGCGAGGGAAAATAGTAAAATATATTTGTATTTTCTTTTTTCCACTTTTTAAAAATCTTTCTTTGACAAAAGGATTGAAAAGTTCATTCCAGTTTACAGTTTTACAGTCTGAGAATCCCTGGGAAGAAATGACATAGGAATGTGGATATGTTAAAAATTTTGCTTGCAGTTTTGTACAGAAGCAACTTTGTTAAATCTTCTGGAATTAATTCTCAGATCGCTTAGATAAACTTTTTCTGTGCTGATACAGTGAGTATATAAATTATAAAGACTGATTTTACATATTGTTCTAAGGGTTCTTTCTGCAGAGTTTATCTTGCTGTGTTCCTTTTGCATGTATAAGGAGAGATATTTTTTATGAGGAAGTTTAATGCTGAGAATGCTGAATAAGAAATAAGCACTTTTTTTTATTATTTCTCTCCCCACTCTTTTTGAGCAGTTGCACTTCTGCCTTGCTCATATTTCCCTGTACAGTTGAGTTGCCATAAAATAGTGCAGGCAGCTTGTGAATACTAGTGCAATAAGTTTGTTGAGTTTCAATAAAAACAAAAGCCCCAAAATCTTAAAAGTAAAGTTACAGGTGAAATGTCTTATAACAAGGATATTCTGATGTAATTTATTTCTAAACTGGCTACTCTACATCGCAGGACTGAGTTCTTTTTATTGCTTCCACTACTTTTGTTAACATACTCCAAAAATTTAATTCCCAACTTTTTTTTTCTTTCTTTTTTGTTTTTGCAAGAATTTTTTGGTCTGGTTTTCAGAACTTGTAAAACATTTTACAAACTAATACTCACTCTCATGTCACGTGGTCAGTATAACAATTTATTCAAGTGTGGTCTTTGGTGCCATGTGAATGACTTTGAGAATTTTGGACTAGATTTCATTCAGCTGTTAAGAAGAAACAGAAACTGTAGAAAGGAAGAAAATTTATATCAGTTTGTAAGTAGATGAACATTAATTCTGCTTATTCATCTCTTTTTCATTTCTCTTTGTTTCTGCAGGGCAATCCAGCATGGCAGTATTGTGGCCACTCTCTCTCTTAGGTGTTAACACTGTAAGGACAAGTGAAATCCCAAAATGCTTTCAAGCCCCTCTTCACCTTTTCTTCAAGCTCATTTCTTTTTCTGAATGTTCTGAGCTGTGGAGGAGATTTCTTGGCTTCTTCATGTTCAGAGACGAATTCAGAGTTGTGTTCAGCAAATGGTTTCTTGCTTATCCCTTTTTTTTCCCCTGAATATCCGTGATTACTGGGTATAACAGTTTCTCTGAAGCTGCTGCTCTGATCCCATTGTCTTAGCAGCAAAAATCAGCAGCAAAGGAGGTCTCCCAGGCTCCTCTCTGAATCTCTCAATTTCTCTTTCATGTTTCCACTATTGCCTAACAGTCTGCAGATCTCTTGCTGTGATTGTAAATGCTTCGCTTTTCGGACCCTTCAAGTGAGAATTTCATTGCTGATTTTCATTTTCTTTTTAAAGACTTCCAATGCAGGCACAACTATGCTTCCATTATGCATAGCTAAAATAATTGGAGATTAGGCATGCTCAATATTTGGCATGTTCTAAAATCCTGGCAAAAAAATTCCTCAGCATCCTTCTGTAATCAGGTCATCCAGTAAAATCTCATCTGTTTGCTCATCTCCAGAGTCCTTCACAGAAACCATTCTGTCAGCAAATGTGCTCAATTTTGTCACAGGAGGTTAAAGTTCATAAGAGATGAGGTCTCTGCCATGGTCAGACTCCAAGTTAAAATCAATCTGTATCTAAGGTTTATATATACTGGAGCCAGAAGTTGGATTGGAAGTGAGACCAGTCTGCAGATTGTAACAAGCTGTCTATATGTAACATTCTGGCTCTATTTGGTCTTACTTTCAAGTAGCTAATGGTCATGTTTTGTACCACAGACCTTTCTGTATCACATCAAAACCCAGCAGGTACTCAGACAAAGGCAGCTGCTTTTGTGACTGGAGATTTCTGTGTCTGGCCAAGCAGAGCAGAATGAGGGCAACCACCAGTGACAAGGCATGAGGGGTGCTGCTGGTATGGGCCCCCAGGCTGATATCTTTCAGGATTTTTACCTCTTCCTTTAAAGTGTTGACACAGTTTCTGTGACTAGCAAAATATTGCAGATACCACTGGCAAAAATACTGGTCTGGAACAGGGGCAAGGGGACTTTTTGTGTCAGCAATTGAAAGTGATAATTTCTCATGTTTGGTACCTGTGCATGTGCCCTGCTGTCACATTTGTTTGCAGTAAAATATGTTTGAAATTATTGGGTGGTGAGCATTCTGATTTGGTTTGCTGTATGTTCAGATTTTTCTTCTCTTCTATAAATTCTTCTTTCAGATGAATGTTTAGATAAGGTAATATGTCTGCAGTGTGTAGTACAATAAATAAAATCTCATTTGTCAGGAGTCTAGTGTTAATTCCTTTACTGGTTGTCTAGAGTGGGCTGCCAAAAGGTTCTGGTTTTGAAAAAGAAACTTAATGTCTCCACTTGACCATAGTTACCAAAATGATGAGTTGTGAAGGCTGACCCAATGGCATTTTATGGATGGATATTTAAAAATATAGAAATCTTCAGAGTATTCAGATATAGGTTAACTTTTCTGAGTCTCAGTGGTGCATATTAGGGATGTTGAAGTAGCCTAAGGAAAAACCCTGAGAGACAAACAGCATTAGAATGGAATTCATAGATGGTGAATATTGTTGGTCACTCAATCTCCAAACTAGTACTCCAAATAGCAGTGGCAATATTTCTAGCAGCAAAAAATTATTTCATCATTTACTTGTTAAAAGTGTAATTAACTGAAAACTTATATGAGAGGAGGGAGAAACCATCTTAATCTTAGCATGCAAATATAGCTTTTATTAATTTTTAAAGCAGTAACACGTGTGTGCATCCAGAAATGTCCTATTTTCTGTTGCAAAAAAACCCCCAAAAAGATAACTCCATCTCTTTACCTCACATATTTTTAAAACTGTGCATCTTTTCTACTATTCATGGTTCTAAAAAGCTTTAATGTTGAATTACTTGAAGAAAGGAATTAATACAAATTTCATTAAAAGATGAGGGGCTTTTTCATGTCTGAAAGTCTTTTCAGCTAGATCAAGTATATGCAAAGCAAACCTGTAAGGCAAGGGCTATATTCAGCTTGATACAATTTTCATTAATCCAAAAGAATTTCTTTTTTTTTTTTCTTCTTGCTGTCTTCTATGGGAGTGAGCCAGTGAAGTCAGAAATAATGCCATAAGAGTTTACATATAACAAACCTGTCAAGCATGAAGAGGAATATTTCCCTGAGTACTCTGCTGAAAGAGCCACTTAGTTCCCATCTGTGGGATGAATGTGTGCTGCAGTCCCTTAAATAATGCTTTGTAATCCCACTGCAAATGGAAACTGATTACAACAGCTGGAACTGGTTTGGCTTTCTCTTCATATTCAAGATATTTTTGGTGGTTGGTTTTTTTTCTGATTAGGTAATGTAGGTCAATGTTTTAGGTAATTCACTATATGTGTAAGCTCTGAATTTCAGTTAAGCAGGAATCTGCAATCTCATTAAGTTGTGAATGTTTAGATGCCAGTTTTGGAAGGTGATCATGAAGTAATAGGAAGTAAATAGGAAAAAGGTATGTTGGTATTATTCCATTTTAGAACATACACTAAACATCCATAATCTTAAATATGAAGTTATGTTTTTAGACGTAACTGGAGAATTTGAATGCAAATGGTGACATTTTGATAGCATAATTTTGCACCTATAATTCATTCCCTATAGGTGTTCTGACAGAATTTTATGTAGGGATGTAATACTGAATCATCTGTGTTAGTGGTAGCTGGTATTTTGTCCTGGTGCCTCAGTGCCAAGAACACTCCACACTTCCCAGCCTGCACAGTCCTGCATTTTTGGGCTTGTCTTCCCTTCCCCTCTGTCATTTCTGCTCTCATTTTACCTTCCCCTTGTCAAGGCTCTGCCCCTTGGAGCAGCCAGATTAAATTGCTCAGAAGACTTGAATCACCTTAGGTGGAATAAAAATGGCCTTAACCTAACTCTGTGTAGAGGAAGGCTGACCCTTCTCTACTATAACACTATTTTATCTAGAAGTCATTTGTCTGGCTTCAGTGGATGATACGAGTTACTGATTAAGGCTCAATGATTCTCAAGCAAGTTCCAGGGCTGTCTAATCTTATTTTTCCTCCTATTCATATTTCAAACTGGCATTTTATCTAGCTATATTGAAAATCTGAAGTTTATTTTCAGATTTCTAAGTTTTATTTCATGCTCAGTTAACAATATTTCTTTGTTTTTCTGATTTTAGGACTGTATTGCTGATTAAAGAGCATTTCTTCTCAAAATTTGCCTCTGAAATCTGTTTCAATTTTTGGTGTATTAACGAAGAGCATATGTAAAGGGTTTAGTAAATAGAATTTGAAAAAATTACATCTGACTAGCTGGCCAGATAAAAGAAAATTATTATGCTTTGATTGCCTTTATGCCACTTTTCAAAATATGTATAATGACTAAGCATTTTTTTTCAGAAAAAGAAAATTAGAGAATTTTGAACCTGTTAAGATATGCAAAACAGAAACTTTATTCTGAAATGTATACACTACTTGTCATTGAAAAGAAAGTATGCCTCATTATTTGTAAATATTATAAGATGGATCAACATATTCATAACAACTTCCTGAACTGTGAATGGCATTTAGCCCAAGCAGAAATAGGCAAGTATATGCTAAATAATTTAGGATAGTTTGAAAAATGAGAATATTTTTGTCAGCAACGTGAATAGAACAAAACACTGGATACAACAGATAACTTGGTAGAAATTATTTCAGTTATTTTTAGTTCCAGGCCAAGTTTGATTTGTGCATATGTGAATTAATGGAACAGCTCAGGTGCTTAATATTAAGCATAAGATTAAGTGCTCCACTGGATCAAGACCCTGTTTGATGGTACCTTTTCCTCTGGGCTATGCTAATTCATTTCCTGGCTGATTACAGTGGCCTATAAAGAGTGTGAAATTGCTTTCCACTGGAATTTTCTCACTGTGATAGCAATATGTGCATCTTTTGAAGGCTATCTGCCCAGGATTCATCATCTGTGATGCCGTGAATTTCTCCTCCCCATATTTCTTTCATGAACCAAGATTTATACATTTTAGCTCTATTCAGGGCTGAATAGAAGCAGCAGTTTCTGTCCCATTTTCTCAACTTCTGGAAATTACTTTTCAAGCTGGGACATGTTTTGAGGAGTTTCTGCCAAATCAGTTGTTGCATAAAGGTTGTGTGAGTTTGCTGGATCTTCTGTTGTTGGTGGCATAATTACAATGGTTCATCTTTGAAACCTGTTAGTTGAGGGTATGCAGATTTGATTTCTGTATTGTCTTAGTCCTTGTAAAATGCATTGGTTTCAACCCTCATCTCCCTTGGTGTCTTGGAGGAGTCAGGATTTGATCAGAAAGAGAGAATTCCTTTGAGAAAGGAATTTCATTTCTAAATGTATGTCCTGTATAAACAGGAAGTTCATATGTGGGAATTCTGGTTTTTTAGATTTCCTGAATGAGTCAAAATTCATCACTAATCTCTAGTCTGCTTACAGGTCAGATTAAGGAAGCCTGTGAGAAAAGGAACAATTTCAGCCCAAGTGTTTGTGTTTGGACACTGCCCTGAGTGTTGGTTGGTGGCCTGTCTCTGTAAACAGGAACCACCAGATGTAAGCCCTTCTACTGGATACTTCTGGCTTAGGGAGTTTAATTTGCTAAAAGACAGAAAACCTACAAAGAGAATAAATAGTTTGCAGAGGGATGAGAAAGCAGCTGGAGGAATGTTTTTTTCCTGCAGCTGGCCTGCTTGGAGAACAGGAATGGCCTACCAATGGCAGTCTGAACAGCTCTTTGAAAAGAGCAGAACCACCCATGAGTTTAGTGCCCACTCCAGAAAACCTACCGAGCACTGAAAACCATTATGGTTGTGTTGAACAGCTGAAATTCAGTCTCACAAAATTGCAGCTGAATCCTGGATGGCATCACATTTGAGGTCCACAGTCTCAAGTGATCCAAATCTTTTTCAGTCATTAGTTTTCTGGCACTTATGAAAGAAGGTTGAAATGAAAAGTATTATGGGTTACTAACTACTTGACCCTGTTTATCTGCAGAGACAACTTCACGTTTGGATTTCTAGCCAATCTACTTGAGACTTTTCATTTTCAAATAATACAATTCTTTAGAACAGATTACTCTTAATTATGCTTTCTTGCACAGCTTTGTAACCTTCCAAGTTTTCTTTCAGGAGAAAATACATCTTGAGTCTTAGATGCTTATTTTGCTTTTTATGCCTTTCATTGTCTGCTCACAAAATCAGTCAACATGCCAGACAGCACCAGCTGTCTCCTAGGGCTCTAAAACTCTTTCTCAGTGCTCAGTAGGAGATCAGCTGCAGACCAAGAATAACAGGAAATGCATTATTTATGTGCTCCATTCCTCCAGAGCTGGCAGCTCCAGAATTCTGGGAGGTGTATGCTGTATTGAATTTTCCACATCTCGATGTAAATTGCAACATGCTCTTATTAAGCATTCTGGAAGTTCAGAAAATATTTCAGTTATTGGATTACCTCCATCTTTTTCTCTCTTTAGGAAAACCTCCCATTTATTTTTTCTTTTCTTATAAATAGGTTATCGAAGTTATTTTGCAGAAAAACACAATGGACAAATGTTTATTCTACCTGTTATTTTCTTTATAATTCTTCCAATTTCCATCTTCATTTAAAAGTTTAATACTGTGAATATGGAGACCTGAGATGTCCCTGGAACAAACCTTTAAAAGCTGCTGCATAAATTTGGCCTTGCCCAAGTGTTCTTGGCCAAGGCTTCTAGTGATGGCCATGAGATATGACCCTCTTTGCAGACGTATGGACTGGAGGAATGTGTGTGGGAAAATACTTTGATTTGTAATATCCACTTATGTCAAAAAAAAAACATAATGAAAGAAAGTCTCCACAGCTGCCTCCAATGTTGAGTTCACTTGTTCAAGTGGCCTGCATACAGCTTTAAGCCTCCCTTTACTTTCTAAAATATCAACAAGACAAGAGTTTCCAGTTGCTGCCTCTTCAGAATGAGTGGATTACCCCCCACATCTGTAATTATGGGGCCTCTAACCCAATGGGGGTGTGATTTGTTTGAGCACATTGGTGAAGGGTAAGATTATAGTGCAGGAGAAGAGTTGATGCAATTTCTGACATATTTCCAGCATAAGACATGAAATATATTTCAGGAAAAATGCTTCCCATCAACAGGTTCCCATCAATTTCTGCAACAGTGTCAGGAATGCCTGTTTGCTTGCTGGGGTTTAATTAGCATTCCAGCAATCTCAATTGCTTATTATGCAACTCAACTCTATCTCTCACAAATGGTGTTTTTGTAAAAGCAGCTGCTGCTTTTCTGTGCTTTGCGAGAAGACAAAAAGGCTTTATCTGTCACACACATACAGAGCTGCTTCTTGCCCTCTTTAAAAATGTTTTTGGACTGTGGCAGGTGAAGGGCACAGGTAATATGCAGACCAGGTTTCTACCCAGTCACGTTTTGAGTTATGCTTTCAAAGTTTTTAGACTGATGACAAGTCTGATTTTTTAAGTATAAAATCATATTTCTGCTTCTCTGGTCTGTGGAAGTGGACATCAAAATATAATTTTTATTTTGGTGTTTTCTTCCTCAGTCTCTTTTTCTTTTCTTTTTTTCTCCTTCCCATTTTATTTTCTCCTTGGTCTGATCTATGTCCTTTCTCTCTGCTGAGTTACACTCCTTTTGTCTGTCTTACTAACTGCTGGATATTATCTCCCTCTATATAGAGAGTGATTTGATGTATTTTACTTCAAAAGCAAGTGCTGTTTGAGTGAGCACCATTGTGTTAAGAAAAAAGCAGAGAAATTACTCTTTCTTCCTAATAAATATGATAAATCCCAGCTCTTGTCTGGCTTTTCAACCATAGTAATAAAGCCATAGTAGTTAATGGCTATGTCCAAATTAGCAATACTGTGATTTTTCTACTACCCTGGTAATACCTGTATAGTACAACACAAGAAAAACCATAACCAGCTTAGCTTATGCTGTGTGATCAAATAGTAAAATATGGATTTAATATGGGACACTGTTCTACATCTTTATTAATCTTTCTATATTGAAGTAGTATTCTTTATTCATTAGAACTTCTGTGAAAAGGACCAATGTGCCTTTCACTGCCTGTTGCAATAAAAAGATGAAATATTGTCAGTATTAATGTATTCATTATATGCATTTTTAATGACTTACATCAATAGTAACAGATTAAGCTTAGATAAAGCGACAGAAAATGAATCTAAATTCTATTTTATTTATACAATCAATTTGAAAGCATTTCAAAGGATTCTATAACTTTTTTTAAAAAAAATATTCTGTTGAAAAGAATCCTCCACTTGGTTTGGAATACATTCAGTGTTAAGAACTGATCCTGGTGCTGTAGCTATATTTTAATAATGGTCACATTTAAATTATATTTGCCTGCTTTACTGGACTGGAGTACAATGGGTATATGCCCTTTCTCTCCCATTCTGTCTGTACTAATTTCTCTGCTTCCTCAGCCACATTTCTGGGCATCTTTTGAATGTCTAATGTCTGTGTATTTAGAACAATAGCTGGGAAAGGGAATCCTTGAGAATCTTTGGTTTTATACAATATTCACACTTATACACACGCTCAAATAAGTGGATAGGTCAATCTATATGGTATTATGTAATTATAAAGGTTATCTGTACTTTACATTGCATGTAATCTGAAAATCTTTTCAAATGTGGGATAATCAATTCACTGTATTTCAGGATTCTGTGGATTTAGGTAAGTCAGTAGGATATAAGCCAGAATCTGTTTTATGAAGATGAAATTTTTACATGATAGAAAAATTTCAGTGAAGTGCAGTTCCTTCAAAAAAATAGTCACCTTCAGAGATAATTTCAAGTTCAAAGACAAAATCTTCCATTGGTACTGTTTCTATTATAAAGACACCAGAGATTAGGGTTATATTCCAGAATGAGATCTCTGCAAAAAAAAACCCAAAACCAAATGCAACCTAACACTGATTAACTAAAGGTGCTTTCTTGAAAGCAGTCTAAGGCAATCACATACGGACAATCATCTTCAGGAGTATCACATCCACTTCTTCATTTGGGCTTGGGTTAGCAGTGTGCTTCCCTTCTAGCCAAGGTTACCTGACAGAGAAAGAATCAAATTTCTCATTGTTATCCACACACATTTTACTGACATAAGTAAATCTTGAAGAATAACATAATACGGGTAAAATGTTTGGTCTGAAGAGATAATGGAACACTTTCATGTAACTGGAAATATTCCTATTCTCAGTTTTTCCCTTCTCAACTGGTCAAAAAATCCAAGCATTTGTATCTTCAATGAAATAGAAAATCAAAGAAACCTTAGTGCTGTAACTGAGTCATTTTCCCAGAGCTTTTAATTACTGCTTTTTTCCCTTATGAAAAACATTGGAAAATAGATATGTCCTTATTTTGTGAAATGAGGTAGATGCTTGTTCTTTTTGTCACTTCATGTGTTTATTGTACCATAAATGCAAAGATATTTGCCCAAAGTCACCCTGTCCCAGCCTCCAATATTTTGGAGAAAAGCCACAGTTTGTCAGCCTGCCCTAATGAAAATAAAGGTTGTCAGGATCTGTGCAAGTGGCAGATCAGTGCCATGCTGGTGCTCAGACAACTACAAAAACCCCACTCTTAATTTCAACAAAGCATTTCCATTTGGGTTGGCTCAGCATATAAAAGTGTAGTTTAGCTACAGTCTTCCTGTTTCCTCATGGTTTAGAATTTTGGAAATTTTTAAGAAACAGCATAGCTGAAAACTAAGAGAGAATTTCCCTCTGTCTTGTAATTTTTTCTCTGTTTTTTTATTCAGCATTTTGGAGATGAAATGCAGGACCATTCTCTGGATACAATTTTCAACCAATTCTTTTATCCTAGCTTTTCTTAGGAACAGTTGTCTGTCCTAATACATTAACACGTTTAAGAAGCCACAGCAATTCCTTGATTTGTATCTAAATTCCATTGAAATCATTGTGAGCTTTTCCTTCACTGACTTTTGTGGGACTAGGATTTTGTAACTCCTAACTGGAGTTATAAAATCCTAGTCCCACAAAAGTCAGTGAAGAGAGAACAAGAATCCATTATTGTGTTGGAAATTCTCAAGCTTTCTTTAGTCAGAACTTTTTGCTCTCATGATCAGTGTTATGTAAAAGCCACATTATTTTAACCTGGGTTTCAAAAATGTCATTCATAATGAGCATCAAAGAGCACATTTCCTTGGTATCAAATATATTCTTCCATCTGGAAAATTGTAATTTACCCTTGGTTTGCATTTTCTTATGAAAGGATGTCTCAGCTTCATCTGAGTCTTCTCAGACTTTCTAGATGCAGACCATTGCACTATATCAGAATTGCTGTCACCTACTGCTGGTTTTCAATGCTAGCTTTCAGATAAAAATCAAAGAAAGAAGCATGGAACAATCTCATTTTATAAAGTCTTTCTAAAGTTACATGAAAAAAAGTTTGATTTTTAAAAAAAGCTTATATGACTTGCACCAGGAGATATAGGACCTAAGGGCTGGGTTATTTTTTTTCCTCCTGTATATGTCTTACTATGAGTACTAAAATAATTTAGAGGAACAGTCTGTGACTCATAAATTGAAAACAAACAAACCCCAGAACAAAAAAACTTTGATTTTTTTCTCTGTTGATATAATTTTAACTGACCTTTTTTTCTTGAGTGATTGTTCCTTGCTCTTTTGATTTAACATAATTTTTGAAATTAAAATATTTAAATATTTTTTCAGTCACAGAAAATATTTTAATAAAACCAAGATCATTTATAAAAATGTCCTCAGCTTGCATAATCAATATAAAGGGAATATCCTTTATGACATGCATCAACGAGATCTGCCCTTCTGAAATACCACCTCATTGCATT
Organism: Hylia prasina; assembly: GCA_013397195.1. Classification (NCBI taxonomy): domain Eukaryota; kingdom Metazoa; phylum Chordata; class Aves; order Passeriformes; family Sylviidae; genus Hylia; species Hylia prasina. The sequence continues at coordinate 92,530 of VYXD01011013.1, forward strand.
TTCCATCAGGAAGTTCACTGGGAAAAAAATGGATGAAACCATTTTTGGGAAATGAATACATTTTCAGTAGGCTGGTTTAATTTTGTTTGGTTTTGGTTTGGTTTGTTGTTGTTTAAATATGTAAACCCTATTTCCAGCCTTGTTAACTGTGGGGATTTAAGTAATGGGAAGTTTCCACATCACCATTGCTGTCCCATTTAGAATCAACAAGAGAAACAAGAGAATAATCAGAACACAGAGTGTCATCTGTAGTGAAAAGGAAATATTTCAGTTGCAGTATCAAGGCAGTGATGTGGATTTTTGTTTATCAGAAAATCACATGTAGTCCACCCTTCTACAAAGGATTGCCTAAAGGGCAAAGGATTCTCAGTAAACTGCAGCTGCTGTTGAGCACTTTATTGACTTTCACTTCTCATGTATCTGTGCAGAAGTTCTGTGGATTTGTGACGTGCCAGGGCTGTTCTGAAAGCAGGAACTTCAAACTTGCCCATAGATTTAGAGAGGATGAATGGGTTCAGTCCCTGGGATGAGACAGGCAACAGACAAAAGCAACATAAACTAACCTCAACTGTTTCAAGCAGTTCCCTTTTATCCTTAAATGAAGGAATGCTGTAATGAAAAGTGACAGAAGGAATACAGATAAAAGACTAAGTACTTTGTTATTTTCAGTCAGACGTGTTTCCGATGTGTCTGGTAAAAGAAAACCAAGCTACAGAAATAGGCACCAAGTAGGGTGACTTTGGGGGGGTGTGTGTGGGGGGGGGGGTTGGAGGAATTTTACAAGAGGAGATCTCAGGCTATTCAAAGTTGCAATAATTTGTGTGTGGAAATAGTCTTCCTCAGCTCCAGATCCTTACTTAAAACATCTGGAACCATGTAAACCCGGAATTACTCTCTAAATATCTGCTGTGATGTTGTTCTTGGTGCTAGTGGAAACATTTAGAGTCCTGAAGTACTTGTGCCATCATTGAGGAATCTCTTATATAAGGCATATCTTGCCCAATATCCCACTGAAGTACAAACAAATCCTCTGGAAGAACATTTCTTTGGTTCCTTTGGTTTCTTTGGTTCTTCTCACTCTTCCCAGCAGAGAAATAGCAATAGAAGGTTTACAAGGAAAAAAAAAAGAAGTGTCTATGTCTAATTATTTTAATGACAGATGTTGGGGAGAACAGAATGACACTGAACCAAGAAGGAAATGGAGTCAAGAAGGCAGAGGGGAGATTACAGGAGACAAGCTGAAGACTAAAGTAAACATTTGTATCCTGCTTGAAAACCCTCTGCAGCCATAAGTGTCTGTCAAATGACTCGGGTAAGCTCTAACACTGTCGTTTGCTTCATTTGCTGGCAGGAGACCAAGCTATATATTTACAGATTCTGCAAAAATAGAGCTTATGCTGTCCTGTACTACAATCTCTATAGGGAGGTTATTGTTGTTGCTTAGGAAAAAACTCCAAATAGCTGAAAGACTGAAATTAAAATGATCCTTGGCTGTATAAAATTTAAGTCCTGCAATAGTAATTCAAGCAATTCTATTATGCACATCCAGCTTTCTGCTAGGCAATATTTGTGGAAATACCTTCCTCATCAAAACCACATTCAGTTATAGCAGAAGCAAGAGAGAAAATAAAGCTTTGTATGAATTTGGTATCAGAGCTGCCAATTTTATAGTAGCTCCCATTCTCTAGGAATGGAAGGCATAATGACTAAACAAAATAAAACCAGTTGAGATGTCTGAAACAGAAAAAGTCCTTTTGGATTATTATGCCTTTCAACAATAATTGCCTCAGATGTTCTGCTAAAAGAAGGCATACAGGATAAAGACAGAACTGAACATAATCATTGTTCTATAAAGGACTATTTTAATGGGAGAAAAGTATAGCACAAGAGAGAATATCCACTTTCCAAAACCATCAGTGCCACATTAATTAAAATTATTAAAGATAGTCTAAAATCCAGGAAGAAGTTCTGTTTTTCTTAGCACATAAAATGAGCTAATCTCAAGACAAGACTTATGATCTCTCCTGCAGACTTCTCTCATGATTTCCCTCTCTACTCTTGGTCCAAGCATCTCAAAGACCACCACCATATTCCAAAGGAGCAGAGAATAATAGCAGTAATTAAAACCCTGTTACACAGCCTCCCAGTGGGTATTGCCTGTCCAAAGGGTCTCTATGATACACATTATTTATTTATTTGAGGTTTTGTCATAATTTTTTCATGTGCTCTGATAAAAAGTGAATGAATCCAGATATGTATGTTGCAAATGCTATTGTTTCTTGCTTTACAAATTATAAATTCTATTACTCATATACAACAACTCTATTTAAACTCTAAATATGTTACACCTATTTATATTTTGTCAGCCTTTTAAAATCTAACATCTCTGTGTAATGTACATTGTTTAAACTATATTCCATAGTATAATTCTATGTCAACAGGATTCTGTATTTTAGTGTTTTTTAAACATTATGTCCAAGAGATATTAACAAAAAAGTGTTGTCAGCAAAAAACTCCTCAGTCCCTACAGTGTCATTTATATTTCAAAGAGCGGTGTCTCTGATGGACTGGGAAATATCACTGACTGCATTCACAGGAAAATTATATTTAAAAAAAGGAATCTAAGCTTTATAATATATATTGGGTGCTGTATCAATATTTAATTTACCTCCTTACAATTTTATTGCACAATTTTAATACATGCTAGAATAACAAATGCAATAATGAGTGGGAATTCATTTCCCTTCCATCTGAAATTTATCCTCATAAACAACCAAATGGATCTGTTTAGCTGAGGGGAGGTATTTCCAGATTTCATTGTAGTTTCAGGCAGAGCACTGGGAACTGGATCATTTTCCCCACACCAGCAGCACCTCCAGCTCCTTTGAGTCCCCAGTGGGCCATAATTCCACTTCTACTTCCATTGCTTGGGTGGGAGGGAGACCAATAGACCCTGGCCTGTACCTGCAGCACAAGGGATCCAAATTCTGACAATAGGAGAAGGAACAAAGTAATGCTTTCTCTTACGTCTCTGCTCTCTCCTCCCTCAGCTCCTCAGGAAAATCAGAATTTTCTTCCTTCAAGCCAAGAGTCAAGGCTGGGATATTCTGTATTTCACTGGTTCTAGAGTATGGTCCCATTTCTTGGCAAGTAACAAGACAATTAACTTTCAAGAATAACATTTTATTTTGTTCATTTTGATTAGGAGTAACCATAATGATAATTGTTCTCTAGATGGAACAAATTCAAAAATATTACAGGCACATAAAACTTCTTGTTGATGAGACCCTCTTAAGGAAGTAACAGCTCCTTACTTTTTGTGAATAATTTGTCTTCATTTCTTTTATATTCAGTGACAGGGAAAGGATGATGGAATATGGACTTGTTGACACAGACCTTTAGGAATGCAGTGCTGCACTTTTTCACTTCCTACTGTCCTCTTTTTTTCTGTTTATCACAAGAATAATTAATTTTATGACATGCTACTTTTGGCTTGACAAGCATGTCATTTCAGTAGACAACATTTGAACATATAACCTCTTTAGTGGTGTTAGCAAAGTCAGATTTTTTGAAAATAAACTTGTTATCTGTAAGATTAATGCTTGACAACATTGAGACTGTGATGATAATGTTATATATGAATGGTATAAGTGTAAATTTATTTGAGAAAGAATCATTCAGACTGGATTGTAGAGTATATGAACTATGAATAAGAACAGAGCTATAGAAATTGGATTTTGTAGGATGGAACATATTTGAGAACAGTGGTTTCAATGGTATGAGACCTCCATATCCATGATCCATCTTATCCTTTCCAAGAAAAAGAGTGAGCATAATGGTTGGAGTTTTCCTTTATATTGATAATAATATTGCACTTGGATCTTTTTATCTCTGCTTGCAAGCAAGCAGTATTGGCAATAACAGCTTTAATAACCATCATATGATTAACAAATCTCATTGAAGATGTGCTGTAAGTTTTGCTTAACTTGAAACCACCACATAGCTCAGGACCTCAGTGAATGTTTCTGAGTTCAGCCAAACATATTCTTTCTCTGCTTTCCCACAAAAGCCACCTGATTTTTTTCTTGTCTCTAAAAACAGAATGATGGTCTACAAATTAAAAAAAAATGAAAATTAGCACAAGTCCTGAAGGCCTGAAGTGATAGATCCTCAATATGTGAATTTATCATGGACAGTTTGGCATGCCTGAGTAATTAAACTAGTTAAAAGCAAGTTCCAAGGTCAGATGTGCAATGTCTGTTCGAGGAAAAACCCACTTGAACTAGTGTGAGATTTGCATTTACGATTCTCACAAACTGTATTGGTTCCAGTAGTAAACAACATCTGCCAAGGTTACTAGGAAATTTGCTATTATGAGCACTGAAATCTACAAATTGAAATTCCTTTATTATATTTCAAAAGCATGTCCAGTCTTGCTTGATTCCCATCCTTTTCTTTCTATTACCTTTAAAATATTTTCTTGGGTTTTTTTTCCCTGCAAAATGGAATTGGAGTCCTCATCCAGTTCATATTACTGGTGAGAGGTGTGATTTATCTACACATTTTCCTCTTTTCAGCCATTTAACAATGGAGGTTTGCTCCATTTTTATTGACTAAAATTTGAAAAATCTTGCACACTTTTCTGAATGCTATCATCAGCATGTGGATTCACTTTGACCACAAAACAGCTCAAAAATACAATTCTCTCTGCTAAACAAAAAAAAAAAAATAAAAGAAACCTTTCATTTTATTACTGCAGTTCCATGAACTGCCTCAATCTCCTTATATGTGCTTTATCAAATCCCATTTCACAGATTGCTAAACAGAATGCTTTTCTGTATCTATTCTTTCAGGCTGATCACTTGTTCCTTTGAATATTTCCTTGATTACATTATTCTTTCATCATGTAGTCTCTGCTTCCAGTGCTTTATTGATTGTATCTATATGTCCCTGTTTTTTCCTATATCTGCACTGAAGTGCTGCACTTTGCATCATCTGCCCATTCTCTTTGAATGGTTTTTAAGTGGCTTCTATTTTTCTTCCTCTTCACCCACTGATTCTTTTGTCTTTTTTAGCCAAGCATGTACCTCTTCCTACCCTCCCATCTAATCCTCTAATTGCATTTTTTCCATGGTGGTTGGGGTATAAACACCTTGGGTCAGTGGCCTGCCAATGCTGTATCCAAGTGCATTTTTAAGCAATTTTTTATCACTGAAGAAGCACCAATCACATTCTCTACGACATCAAGTGGTTCAGGGCATATCTGTTTTACAATGATGAATGGAAGTAGCAATTTCCATGCTTCTTGGCATCACAGCAACTGTCACTATATGGAAAGAATATTTCCCTAAGTTTCACCAAACATGCCCATAAACCATAACTATGGCAGTAACTGAGGAAACATAAAACCTTAGCAGCTTTGGAATGGGGCCAATCATAAATACATACAAATGGTCTATTCCTGCTAAGAAAAAAAAACTATTTCACAGTGCTATCAGTCAAATTAATGTACCCCAATAGTATTAAAATATGACAAGCTGAGCAGTTTCGATTCTCTTCTTAGAAACTATATCTGTAGTGTCCAAAATGCTATTGTAGGCATACACTTCAGTTACATGTCAGAAATGTTATCATCTTCAGATCTGAAAGATGAACTGAAAATATTTCTCTATTGACATATTGTGCAAAAATTGTTCTTACTGTTTTGATTATATGGGGAAAATATGAATACATGACTAACATGGGTCTTTTAAAGACACCGGTATTACATGTTCACTTGTGATGATATAAGAATTTTGTCCGCATGGAGTCACATTGACTTATTGGAAAAAAGATCTTCTTATCAAAAAAGATTTTAAAAAAGAATTCTTCCTATGACTGCTTGCAATGAAGGCAAAGTTCATGGTTCTGTTGATTAAAGGATTGTTTCTGTTTTCTGTTCAGCAGTATAGATTAGGAGAAAATGGAAGTGTAGCAAAGTCTGAATGAGGTTGAAAGCCTGGGGTTCATTTCATAATTAATGCAGATTGCATTAGGGGTCTCTCAAAAACTTTTCCTTCTTATGTGCATGAGATTTTTTTTCTGCACATAGTAAGACCTATTCTGGTTTTCAGCTGCATCAAGAGAGCTGTGCCACAATGGATGGAGCTGCTCCATTGACACCACAGGCAGGACTGGAATTATTGGAGGTGTCTGTCTTAGTGAAGAGCTCTTGACCAAATGAGCCTTCTGCAGGCTGTGGCGATGGATGTCAAAGGAACAAGATGTGTAACTTGGAGGTATTTAAAACCTGTCAGGACAAAGCTGTGACAAACGTCATCTGTTTTGAATACAAAATACCATTTTGTGTTCCTTCAAACCTAGGTTATTCTGTGATTCAACTAGATTTTAAAAACACGTGTCCCTTCTGCCATCATATGAATTTAGTTCAGGAGTTTCCCACCAAACAAGTCTATCAGCTGGTAGTTCATATTTACTTATTCATTTCAGGAAAATGCTTCTGTTTTTAAAAAATTGTTTCCTACCACTAGGAAAAAAAAAATCAGTCAAATACACACCTTGTGTGAAGCTGTACAACTCGTCTGTTGCAGAGAGTCTGTAGTGTGTACAGAAAGGGTCTGAAAGGGAAGATGCTGAATGGTGCTTGAACCATCAATTCCCATGGACGTGCTGATGGAGTAGCTGCAAGTAGAAGCTGATATCTAGTGATGAGACAAGAGGCCCAGAGATTGATGGTGAAAACAAGAAAACATCAGAGAGCCATTCACCGTCACATCAGGAAAAACAAATGTTGTTCATTACCAGGAAAAGAAACTGGTGGCAGTTGACACAAACTATCCAACTTTTTATTGGTTTTGACTTTCAGGTGCAATGCTTGGGAGGATGAAGGAAATGCTCAAGGTGAGGGTCCCATAATAGTTAGCTCAGATACTCAGCTGTGGGAAGAGAGACAGCACCAGGACCACTGTGCACAGTGCTCGAGCTCATTGAGTGCTCTGGGCTGGGCTCCACTGGCCCCAGTGCAGCCCAACTGCATTTACTGCATCATCTGTAGGTGAGTGTGAAGTTTTCCCATTGCTGCAGGGTTATCCAGGTCTGTTTGCCCTCAGGATCTGATCACAGTGATGCAATTTCTAAAGAAAATGCATCACTGCCACATTCAGCTTCTGCGGCTCGTGCAGGGTATTTCCATTAGTTCATCAATATCTGCACTGAGAAAATATTGGATGGGTGGGTTTTGACCTACAGTTCTAATTGGGTTCTGGATAAAATCCAAACAGTGGTCATGGCATAAAATTTGGTAATTTTTAGAATTATCACACCACATGAATTTCCCTTCTGCTGCATATTAGCCACAGCTGAGATTTGCAAAATCTGTTTGCAGGAACTTCCATAAGATAGATGGAAGAAAGGGAGAGTTTCTGTTTAGTATTTCTGCAGAAGTGTGGTTTGGAACTTGTATTTCAGTCCTGGATCCATGATAAGTCATTATAAAGAATATCAAGATTCAGGAGTGGGATTTAGCAATTCCTTGGCCTCTTTGAAATGACATTGTCTAAATTTTGCTAAGGTTGTTGACTACAGCATGCACTGAGATGGAAAACGAATCAGGCTGTGATTTTAACCTATGGACAGGATTCCAAGCCTTGTGGGTTTTTTCTCCTTAATTTTTTGTGCCCTTTTCCCCTTAAATTATATTAGTTAATTTCACATTCATTTCAACAGACTTGTCACTGGTATTAAGAGATAGCTTATCTGCTATCTTCCTGTTATTATAACAATATTTCCACTATATTTTTGTTCAGCTGCATCTATGTTGATGTCTTTGTGTCTCTTTTAGACCATCTCTTAAAATATTCAAGGTAATTAGCTTTTTTTTAATTGGACAATATGGCAATTCAAACATCTGGCACATATTTTCCTTTTTATGTGTTATTTTGAAAGCTTTTTCTTCAGTAATTTTTAGGCAGCTAGTCCTATAGATCATTAATATTTTAGCACTAGTCCTATTAACTTATAGGTGGATTTGGGGGCAAATCTGTCTGTAAATAGGACTCTGGAGTATAGAGGTCATTCTTCATCTGTGCACATATCACACTATGTCATGCAAGTCCAGAATGTGGCTCTTTAGGACAGTGGTGACATTTATTGGCAGTTTATATTGAAGTAGATTAATTACTTGAATAACATGATTCATAATAATCCTTTATCTAACATTACCTGGCATCTTATTATTATCAAAGAGCTCTTTCTCCACTGAAGTAGTTTAAAAAGGTCAAAATTTCTGAGCTGGTACTTTTGCCAGTTCTTTCTATTTAAAATATATGTTCATATAATTTAATGTGATATAATGACATTACCAGTGAGCTAATGTATCCAGAAAGCCAGAAGTTAGTCTACAAATATTTTTTTCTATTTAAAAGATATCTAAAATAAAAAATCATGTTAATGTACTCCAATTGTTTTTGAAATTATGTAGTATTCTTTAAAGCCTCAAATGGGTCATTTTAATTATCTGGATAGAAAGATATATGCTCTTCCAGAAGATTAATGGGTATTGAGTGTGTTTTTCATCTTTTCTCTGTTTATATATCAGGAAACTGTGGGTTATTTGTGATGATTTGATTTTCAGAAAGATTGCACATAGTTATTTCAAATGTTCAGTGGGTATTATGGTGTACTTATATAAAATTGGAAACACTAAGGATAATGCATTGGCCAGAGGAAAATAAGGTACTAAATTAAATGAGGACTTGGTAATGAACTGGAAAATTAAGAATCTGGACTATAAATCATTCCTTTTGCTATGACCCTGAATGTATACCTTTTCACAAGGAAAATCACAAGGAAATCACAAGGATTGGAATAAGGCCCAAAAAAGAATTTAAAATATCCCTATGTCACACCCAATCAAAAAAGCTTTTTTTTTGTAATGTTACCATATTTTTCTGAACACCTCCACAGAGATGTTAGAAATATACCATGATTTTAACATTACAGTTTGGTTATACTTGTTAGATTCAAGATTGACTTTATGTTTTATATTTAATCATGTCTATAAGTAGTTATTCCCTTAACCTTCATGTTCATGAGCCATTTAAAGAGCTACAGCTTCAGAGAGAGAGAGATGCAGTTTGTTGTCGTTTTCTTAGGGGCTGCATATTTTTCCTTTGGAAACCTTTTTTGAATTTCTTCTTGAGTTGCAAATCCTGCTGGGGTTGTTGAAAGCTCCCGAGAAGGTATAAAGATAGACTCAGGTCATTTGTGAAACTTATGTATTTCCTAATGCTGAGAGCTACAATTTAAGTTGTAATTACAGAATCTTTTCTGCAGTAGAGTATTGAATCTGCATGAAACTGCCAGTCCTGTGCACAGTGAATGCTGTTCCATAGTTAAAGTTGCAGCATTTAGAGTTAATTCATTACTCTCAGTTTTCCTTCCCTGATGACATAACCTTTCAGAAGTACCCTCTTTTCATTGCTTTCATACTTTGAAAGAAAGTTTGCTAACAAGAATTGGATTTTCAGTATGATCAATAAAACTAAGATTAAACTACTGATAGATCCCCTCGTTTGCTCTTTTTCCTCACTGCTTTATCACTCCTAAGGATTCTCTTGAGCCCACTAAAACACCTAACCAGAGGAAGGGAACAGAAACATCTCATGTAGAACATCTCATGTATAGGCTTGTCCACGGCAGGAACTGTCTGCCCATGGCAGAATTTCACAATGTTACTGAGGTCTAGAATTTCCTGCAGATCATTCCTTTAGAGAGGAACTTCTGTTCTGGTGAGGAAAATTGTTATTTAGAAAACCAGTGGTCCTTGTGTTAAGACAGGAATATGAAGAGTGAGAGTCCTGGATTCAACTAACCTGAACCTCAAGTGCTGCTTTGCAATAAGCAGTTTTCTCTCCTCTCTCCAAAAATGCTGACTTTGGCTGTGCTTTCACACCTAGTGGCTCCAAACTGATGGAGATGAAAGATTTTCCCTCTTTGTGTGCTTCTTTGATTTTGGGTTTGTGTTTCTCCCCCAAGTGAAACCAGTTCTGTGGCAGCTGTGTCCGAGCCCTTACACCAGGTGGTGGTACAGGAATTCAGATGTCTTCTGGAACTCGGGGGCAGAGGGATACTTCAGCTATCACCTAAAAAATTGCATTAAACAGCTTTTGACATGTGGTGAGCCTAATGGTTTGCTCAAAATCTCTTCAAAATTGGTCACAGGTAATGGTAGGAGGGCATAGCTATCATATGTTCTTGCATTTGTGACAAGACTAATCAGCAAAAGCAAGAAATATTGCATATGCTGTGAAGGAACACCTAGTCTAGCAATCCCATTTCCTTTATTTCCATCTGTGTGTGAAATAACACTTTTTCCTTGCAAAATACCAAATTTCTTTTCAGAAAGTCAGCATGGATATATTTGCAACTTGTTCACTGATTGCCCCAATTATTTCTGAAAGGTAAAGGGTTTAGTGAAAGTTAGGGAGTGACAGGGAGTCAAAAAAAATTGGTTCTATAATTCTTTCTAATGCTTAGGCCTGTGAAGGAAGGCTTGACAAGGCTATAGGAGAGAGGCTGAATAGCAGTATTTACTATGTATTTCTTAATTTATTTTTTTTCCTTATTATTTTTAGCCTTCATGTGAGCAAAGCATGACTTCCTAATTTAGAAAAGAAACGGTGCATATAATACAGCACTGAAAGACAACTGCATTTGGGGCAGTCAAAAATTGAAGCTGCTTTCTGGTGAGTAAGAAAATGCTCAAAGATTTACAGCAACATCTAAGAAGACAGAATTGTTCTGGGATGGCTTAGGGGCTGACACTTTAGCAAGAAAAATAAAAACAACAAAAAATCCCCACACAACAGAACCATATTTTGCACTTGGATGAAGAGAATAGGATTAGAGGTCTAAACTGGGGGAAGATTGGCCACAGGCAAGGAGCCAGCTGGCTGCCCAGTGCTCTGCAGGATAAGCCAAATAGTGGGTTATAAACAGGAGTGAACAATAACTGTGATGGGGAGAGCAAAAAACCCTCAGCTTGTGATGGAAGAGCTCACACGAGGTGCAGCATTTTAGATTGGCTGTTATTTTAGGGAAGTCCAGAGGAGGTTTAGAGACCCTTGGCCTGGGAAAGGAAGGGCTGAGTAAGGGCTGGGACAGAGGCTTTAAAAACAGCTGTTCTTTATGCCTGTGCTGAGCATTTCTTGTGGCAAGAAATGGTGTTAGAAGAAACCATCTGAAGAGGAAACACCAGCCTAGGCTGCATTTGGAGTTGTTAAATCCTCACTGCTGAAGGTCTGAGCAGGAATTCACAAAGTTTGACTTGTGAGGTGCTGTGTGAGCACGTCCTGAGCAGTGCAGGTCTGAGCTGCTGGGTGGATTTCTCCATTGGGGAAGGGATAGGTGCTGGGACGGTGTCCCTTGGAAGGGAAGCAGGTGACCAGCACTGGGTTACTACCTGCAGACACCAAGGCTGGAGAGATTTCTGTCTCAAACTGTGTAAACACCCCTGCTGAACCTGCTCTGCCACAAAGGGATGAATTACATCTGCTCTAGAGGGGCATTTTAACCCTGTTTTTCACCAGGATTCCATGAATAAAAGTTTTATTTTGCTCTAAATGCTGTCAAATTGTAAGCATATTCTAATAAGGTAACTCTTGACTGATGACTCTGGTAGCTGTACACCTTTCCCAGATGCCAATGACATAACTTTCCAACCAATAACAAATCCAGAAGGGGAAGAAATTGGCTAGAACACAGTAAAAGCCAGAATATGAGACTATTGCTATTATTTTTTGTTTAGAAATGCTTCCACCTCCAGCTAAATTGGTCTGAGGCAATGTCTGCATTTAGATTATCACTTGTACAAACAGTCCTTTTGCTAAGCTATTATGGTGGAGATAACAGTACAGATAAGTTCTGTGGGGGAGATGTCCCTCTCTCAGAACTGAATCTAATTATTTAGTTATCTTTCAGTCAGATAATACTGCAAGAGTTCATATCTGTTTGCTAAAATATTAATCTGAGTTGTCACCTTGCTTCTAAGCCATTAGCTATTTCTAATACTGGGAATAATTTTCAGTATGTGGCATCTAACCAAAGAGAATTCTATCACTACAGATGGCTAATTCAGGGAAATATCAAAGATCTTTTAAAATCAGAAAATAACCAGAAAGATCAAATTTCTTCTTGCTGGAAGAAAATATAAATATGAGGCCACTTTAAAAAATAATACAAAGTCAGCATGTACACCTGCTCATGTTATACACCAAAAATTAAAATTAACAACAGAATATTGGGAAGAAAAAGGAAAAAATAATACCAAATACCACAGTCTGTTTATCAGATGTATATAAAACACTGTATTTAAGCTGCAGATTGAGTGTTTCACTAGTCAGAACTGAAAGGTATCAGTACACCTGGAATTTGGCCTCATCTTTTCCGGGTCAACCCCAGGATTTATTCTACTTGCTGCTGTGTTGTCATGTTGAGCGTGTTCTACTCACAAAACATTGGCAAGCTTCAGCTTGGAGAAGCCCCAGTGGAATTTATGCAAACACAGCTTTCAGTGGTTTATGGCTCATTTCACCAGGGTGGCAAAAATCATCCTGCTGACCCAGAATAACTAGCAAGAGATGCTCTAGAAAATGAAGCATTTGAGACTTGTGCTGATATAATTTTACATCCCTTTAACATCAAAATAGAGTGGTTTTTTCTAGCTTTTTTAAAAATAAGCCTAAGTAGTAGTAATAATAATAATATAATTAAAATCTAGCAAAATATATATATTCACTGGGAACTGTCTCTGTAGGAAAGTACATGTGTCACGAGTTTCCGAGGGCTCTGATTTTTGTCTCTGCCTCCTCTTTCTTGTTTACAAAATCAGCTTTTCTTATTGCCTGGCCTAAATCTGAGACTTGAGTCTCCCACTGAGTCTGCCAGCTTATACAGTCAGTCTGCAAGCAGGTCTAGCAGACACAGAAACCTCTTTCCCAGAGTGTCTGACAGAGAATTGTGTACTGTAAAGTTTCCCAGTCCCTTAAGGGGGGACAAGTGTTTACCCAACCCAGATGAAATTACTTTTCCCCCAAACAACTTTAATAATGAAGCAAAGTCAAGTTCATTGTAATCAAATACAAAGCAAGCCAATTTCCTTGTGCTTGGAAGCAGGTGCAGCACAGGGAAACAGCAACAGCTACCTGCAGCTTTGGCTCAGCTTCAAGTTGTTTTCTTTGGACTGTGAACTGAACTATCAGGAGGATCTGCTCAGGTGTAAGAAATGGAACTGATTCTCAAATAATTTGCCTTTCTCAGGCTTCTGTTCCCTTGTTAAAATGCAGTTTGGAGGTAAAGAAGTCTTCCTGGGAATCTCAGGAGAGTGAATTTATCTCTAGGGAATGAGGGTTACTCTGACTTTTGATAATAAAATTCAGCAATAAAGTGCCTACTAATCAATTATTACTCTTGCACTGAGAGCACTTGATGTGCAAAGGTTCTCTGAATGCCACTTACAAATGACAGTTAAGAAAATCTTAGAGTTTATCTGTCCAAAGTTAACCCAATCATACAATACACACTTTTATCCTACTTGGGTAGTAACCATTCAGATTTATTATGCAAAGTTCTCGTCAACATACTACTCTAGTGTTATAGCTTGAAAACAATGCAAAACACATTCACATTAGTAAAAACATTCATTACTAACTATGGAACAGTGACTAACATTGGGGAGGATTTGTCTGTGGATTTTCTATAACTTTCTATAACTTGCAAAATTTAAATTGAATTATGCAGGTTGTTGAATTTAACAGAAAATCCTGTTGTTAGTACACTAATTTCTTCTTTCCTAGTTAAATAGTGGCTTTCTAAAAAATAAGGATCTAAAGAAGAATTTTGGTTTTGCTGGACATATTGGACAGTGTTATAAATATTCTTGTGACTGTTTTATATAGTTCATACATCAGTGTGGTAAAGATATATACTTTAAATAATAGTTTGCCCTTGGCTTCAGGAACTGTTTCATCTCCAGACATCAAGGTTTTAAGGTGATCGTTTTGAAATCTAATGAGTTATAAAAATGTAACACCTTGTACTTTAGTTGTATGATAAATCCACAATCTGGAAAATACAATGTAATTTAAGCTACAATTTAATCTGCCTCTGCTAAAAGAGATCATGAATTCTTATTAGAATCCTGGGTTTTCCCAAGCTGGAACTTCGGTCTTCTTTCCTTGCTTTTGTCAATAGACAGACAGAGAGGGAAATTTCTACCTTTAGTCTGTTTTCCATTGCTTTGTTCCTCTGTTTTGTTGTCATTCTGTTCTGGGAATCTCTGGGAGGAGTGGGCAACTTAACAAGAGTTAATCAACAATGCTTTTGTCTGGTTCAGTGTGTCAGGTCGATGAAGAAAGCAGAAGGAGGGAGGATAGAACAAAAGAAATTTCAAATTGAAAGTCTTAAGCGCAAAGAAATAATTCTTAGAATTTCTTCTACTGGAAGAAATAGACTAACTTAATACATAGTCATCATAGTCATATTTCTGCAAGACAACTGTTATATTTTCATATACTAACACAGTCATTTTAACCACAGACATTTAAAACAGGATTAAATGCCACTTCAGTGATGGCATGATTTATGACTGAGCATGTACTACAGTGGTTGAATACTCCAAAAGTGACACCTTCACTTCAGTCTCTCCCATGCATGAAAGGAATACACTTCATTTTTCAAAGATGTAAATGTATCTACGTACAGGGGTATTTAGAGATGTACTTTTATATGACTATACATTTTCTAGCATTTCTAACACTGATTATGTTTTATGTATATGAAGGAAATAAGAGTAGAGGCTTCTACTTTTTTTTAGCCACTGACTGAAAATCAGATAATGATGTCCTGTATTGTAGTGCTTTCCCATTTTATCTCTTACTTGCAGTTGTGGTTTCAGAAAATTCCTGACTAAAAGCTTTTCAAAAACTGTATTTTCAAGCAGGTATTTACAAGTGTTTCCAATTATATTGCATCCTCAGATTTGTCTGGGAAGGAAAGGGGGAAAAGATGGATGGAAACTAATCGAAATGTTCTTTCTAATTACATAATGCTAGGAATGAAAATTATTTGTTATGTTGTGACTTTAAGTCTTCAGTTCCAATAAACCTTGCATTAAAAATCCCCTTATTCCAAGACATTTGTTATAGCAATGTAGCAGAACAGTTTATTAAATGAAATAAGATGCAAAAAATCTATGAGGTCTCTGAGAGCATAAGATATGATTCAAGAAATCCCCAATTTCTTCAAGAAATCTATCTCTAGGGAGATAAAAAAAGATTTCAGTGACAGTCACTTCTCCTTCATGTCTTCAGGAAAGCAGGCTTTATGTCTTTGGGGCTTGTTTTTCAGTACTTTTCTTAAAAACATCTCAATGCTTCATGGCCTCATGAACTTGGTGTGTGTGAGGACTGTCACTGATGCTCTGCAGACCCTCTTTTTGCATTCAAAACAAGCTGGTCTTCGAGGAATTAATCCAGATGCCCAAAATCAGTTTGTTAGAAGTTCAGGTGTCCTACTCAACTTCTAATGTCTCTTTTTATTGTGAGAAAATAACCCCCGAAGAGATTAGGCACCCTGAAGAGGTTTACTTGCAAAACCCAATTTTATACATTTCCAAAGGTGCCTGTGGATTGGAGGATGAAATCCCACCTCCCAAACCACATTTGTCAAGACAACTGTCAATCAACTTTCTCCTCCTACCTATAAATATTTAAACAACAAAGGACAGTTAGGAAAACAAAGCTATTTATGGTAAAAAGTGTGGGAAAGTAAAAATTGTGACTCCAATATGAAAGACAAATCAGAAGGCCTAGAAAAATCCTCAAAACCAGGGTGACACCACACAACTTGGTATCATCAGCAAACTTGCTGAGGGTGCACAGGTTGCTTGTGCAGTTTTATTAGTGTAAAAATCTAGCAGAAATGTATTTGAAAGACTTTAATAGAAAAATAATAATAAAAAAATTAATAACTCATTGCAACTGTTTACCATCACATTTTTTGCCAAAAGCAATTTGTAAAAAAAAAAGCAATTGAATTTAAATAGATCTACTCCAGGAGATAAATTTTCAACACTTTGTGAATGGTTTTGCATCTTGGTAAGGAAAGCATGTATTTTGAATATGAACTCTATTCAACGTGGGCTGTAGCCTGAATAACTGTGAACATTTCGAAATGAATCAATTCCAATTCTATTACTTCCCTTTCCTCATTAAAATCTTTACATCTTGCTTCAGACCAAGACAGATATTCTGGCAAGTTTAAAGAAAGGAGGCTAGTGCATGAAAAAGAATATTTTTGTTCTTGTTAAAATTGTCTTGCTGAGTAAATATTGATCAGGTGCTGCAAAACCCCGTGGCCGAATTCATTCCATTTGAGGAGGGAGGAGGGAAGAACTGCCTCAGGCTACTGTAACTTAAAAAACTATGATGAGCAAAATAGGCATGTACTGGTACTTTCAGCTGGGGTGCTGGTACAAAAAAGAGAAGTTCTGAGCAAAGTCCTTTGAACCCATTACATTCTCTCTCCCTCTTGCAGGGTTATTGATTAGGCCTACTGCAGTGGCAGATGAAGGCTGCAGGGGACAAAGCAACTCAGGCAGATCTGCTGACATTATTTGCTCTGTCAGAGACAAAGCTCCTCAGTGGTCGTGGTGGGAGGGCTGTGCAAGATCTGAATGCCTCGTTGTGTCTTCTTAGTTCTCTTACTCCACATTTTAAAAATGTGTAAAAGCTTATCAAATCTCTTCTCATACCCCATAGAGCTTTTCCACATCAAAGAGCTGGTTTCCAGCAGAAGCTCTGAGCTGTGCCAGGCTGGGATTGCTACCAGCAGCTTAGAGAGAAGGCTGGTTAAATCACTGCTCTCCCTGAAGCAGAGCAGATGTCAGCCTCCTTCCACAGAGCTGGGGAAGGGGGATGGCTCAGGGATCACAGGGACACAGGGAAGGAGCAGCCTTGTAATCCCTAGCTCATGGAGAGGTTCGTGGTGAGGCTGACCTGGGAGGCAGGAATGGAGAGAAACTTGGGCTCTGTGTACATGCAGCGTTTCCTTAGGTTAATCTCAAGAGATTTCCTCTACCATCAGAGAGGAGACATGTAGAAATAAGCCTGTAAAACTGTAATTGTTTACAGGCCTACTTATTCATCCCTCACTCATCTAAGTGTAAACACAGTCACAATTCCCTGAATGCCATGAAATAGCCTAAAATACTTTGCTGCTTCTATTTAGTTGTCTGCTTCCTTGCCACTTTCTCCGTGTCTCTGTGTGTAATTTTGGTCCCACAGCTTTTGTAAAGGACAGAATTCTCAACTGCTGAAGTTTCTATTGCACACTGTGATACCACCCTGAGGTTTATCTGCTTATGGTCAAGCACAGATTCTCTGTAGGTGGCCTCCAAATATCTTGGAAAGTTTACAGGTTCATCAGCAAAGTCTGAGGTTTGTGTTTCTAAGACAAGACTACGCTGGCATTCATCAGGTTTTGGAGAAAATTGGAACAGCTACGTGCTAAAAAGGAATATTTCCCCCATCTCTTCCAAATAGATGTGGCTAAATTCAGGAGCTTATTATGTAAAATAAACTGCAAAATTAATCTACAGCATAATATTGAGTTATAGACAAGCAAATCAGCTTTGCTTAAACACAACAGCACGAGCTTCAGGCATCTGTTATGTCTAACAAGAAATTAAAGGGTTTAACTTTTTCTGTTGTATATTAGTTTCTCTATCTTTTTACTTTTTACTTTTTATTGTTATTGATGCAATTCTACAAAACAAGGCATTCATTTATGTCTTTGGACAAATATATAATGTTCAGGAACTGATTATTTTTTACCCCAACATTATCTTGGAACATCCTAGGGAAAAAAATTAATTACATTCTTACTGGATATATAGGATGGATTTATTTGCATTGTCCTGATCTGGTTTGGTTTGTAATTTCTTAATGCTGACCAAGCTTATTTGCTTGGTCAAAACCCAAACATCTTATTTACTGCTTAACTGTTGCTCTGTCACACAAATTATTTTTAAGGGTCAGAAGTTCATTAACAAAGTCCTGATTCACTGCAAAAGGCAGACATTCCCACATTATGAATGGGAATAGAAAAGCATTTCACCTGTACAAGTCCAAGCCACGAAATGGTTACAACAACTACTGAGTTAACATATTTGTTCTGATTTATACTGATGTTTTCTGGTGTATATCTTTGTATTAACAGATGTATATTTATTTTTTTAAACACTCAGATTTTAGCTTAGGAGGATTTTTAGACCAAGTTTCTCCTAAAATCAGCAAGTCTTGTGAAAAGGACATCTCTGATTCAGTTTTTGATGTTCTGAAGATGTTTAAGCTTTTAAAGTTTTAAAATCATCATTTTTTCCTATGCTAAATTTTTCCATATTTGTAATCATTCCTTAATCTGCTAATGACATTCAAGTTGTTTGGAATTCTCTGTAACACAGTAGCAACAGTAAGAGAACACCTACACTAAATAAAATTTGCAAGTGTATAAGTAAAAAATAATGGATTCAATAAGCTGGGGTTTATTACACACAAACTACTGTTACTCATGAAAATCTTTCCTTTTTTTTTCCAGTCATGCCTTGAAGAAGAAAGCCTAGTATGAAAATAGAAAATTGCCGCCTTCCAATCATATTTTTTTTATGAGTTATGCTTCCCTTTTTGCCATCCTCCTTTGAAATTCCAGTGTAGCCTTGAAAGTCAGCAGCAGTGGCTCAGTGCTGTCTCTCATTGTCTCTGGGTTCCGTTTGGCTACTGACTAGGTGTTCTCTTTTTAGCCAATCAACTCTAAATCTTAAGGGAAGATGATTTCACCATGACGACACATTCCATGTCTGCATGGGTTTGGCATTTTCAAGATGTGGGTATTTTTCTATTCTTTAGTTTCTGAAAGGTACATTGGCATTACTCACTGTGTTCTCAGAAAAACAGCTGATTATAGCTGCCTTTCTTGGATTTGATAATGGATTTCTCAATCAAGGGATAATCTACATGGAAAAAAGCAATAAAACGTTTATTATAAATAAATAAAAACTTTGTTTTCCAGGAATTTCATCTGTCTGTAATCTTCATGCTAAGCTAGTTTTGCTTTAAAAGAAACATTCTTCCAGTTGAGTTCTTATAGTTCATAAATCCTGTGATCAATATCTAATAAATAAATAATGAGACAGTATCAGATTAGCTCCAAAGAAGGATTAGTACTAGGAATAATGTCTGCAGTAACTAATCACTTGTAATTAGAAAAGAAACTGGTCTGAAACTTGGAAATCATGGAATCTGTAAAGTCCTAGACACTAGATTTCTGACAATATAAACATGAGACTTGAATAATCCACAGGAAATAATAAAAGTTATTGTCAAGAAAGATGGGTTATCACAAAGACTATTAATAACTTCAGAAATTTCTATAAGACAGAAACATTAAGCTTACTTTGACAGAACTAGAAGCATTTTCTATGTATTTCAAGTTCTACAAAAATCTGAGTTTTGATGTGGGTTTGGGCCACCACACCTCCTTCAGGCCTGCTTTTGCCGAAGAAATGTCAGATCTTCTTTGGGAAAAACAAAACAAAACAAAACAAAACAAAACAAAACAAAACAAAACAAAAAAAAAAAACCAAACCAAAACAAAACAAAACAAAAAAAACCCACAAAAATAAAAACAAAATCAGATTAAACAGGGGCAATGTACTCTTTCTTTCATAATTACTAGAAATTATTATATACTTAAATATCAAATCTTTTCTTCCTTGATAAGGTCTTTTAAAATGCGGGATATTTATAACTTTTCCAGTCAAGTTTTAAATTTCCTCTCACTAAACCCCTGAAAGTGATTATCTTTTGTCTCACTGCATTAGCTTGCTTCTGCTAAAGAAGCATTTTATAGGTGCCCTTGAACCAACAGGCAGCCCTATCACTCTTCCTGACTTCATGGTAACAGTAGAGCTCCTTGGCTTCTTTATTTCAAATACCATTTAGACAGCACAATATACAACTTGTTTTCAGCTATTATCTGATATGCAGCACATACAGTAATCCCCAAGGCTGATATCCATGTACATTTTTTATCACACTGAGACTCAGCATATCAGTGTTTTCTGATTGCCTTATTTTTAAGCTAAATTCAGCAAGAAATGTTCCCCAAAGATCTGAATTGTGCAGGAAGGTATTGCTTTGTTATGACAACCAAGCATCCCTTCTCACCCACATGATCCTGTCTCATTTCACATTATTGCTTTTTTTGCCTATACTTCTTTCTTTTGAAATATATAATAAAGTTTAATATCCAGTATAAAAAAATCTTTATTTCTCTGTTTCCATTTCTTTATGCTCTGTGTGCTGCACAATCCAGCCCCTTTCCATCATCTACAAACACAACAAATAAAGATTCTGTCATAAATGTAAAAATTATTGTCTCATGTTGGATGGGGTTCAGTTCTGGGTCAAGGAGTGACATTCCTGGCAATGTCATTTAGAGTCACCTGCCCACCTGGGACTACATTCTGAGCACAGAGCCACTGATCTGTGCAGCAGAAAACACAGGGTCTGTGACTCATGACCATGAGACTGCTAATTACCCATTGTTTAATTTTTCATAAAATTAGAAGAATCAATATGGTTTGGGTTCGTATTTTCCAAGCTGGGTTTGCAGCCACAGAATTCACTGTTGTCTCTAAGCTTTGGGAAGGATTTGATGCTTGTTTATGGTAGTTGTGCTGGTTCTTAAAGCAACCGTAGGTATTTGGGAGCTGGACACTGTGAAGACATTGTAAATCTGCTGAGTTTCATGGCTTTGAATAACTGTAACTGAAAGAGAAATCTAGAGATTAATATTTTCCTTTCTTCAGAAGAAGATATCCTTAAGGCTATGCAGAGAACTGAACAAACTTATCATTACTATGTACTGAGCCATGATATAACAAGAATATCCTTAGGCTTAGAGAAATAGTTCTAGAAATGCATCACTAGGCATTATATTAGGAAGCACACATTATAATATTCATTACAGTAGTAGAATGTGAACTGCATGTTATTGTAAAAGAAAATCCAATTTGCTGCCTACTGCCTTCAATTTGGGTTTGACAAGTACTCAATCTTCTGCTATATTTTGCTTTCTACATTTATCTTCCTGGGCATGTTCAGTAATGTCTGCTTAGGGCAAAAGCAATAATCTTTTCATTTAATTTAGTGAAAAAGCTCATGTATTCACTATGCTTACTAGGTACAACAATATGAAAACAAATCCCACTTGCTAAAGATCCATTTGACAATATGAAATAGATTCTGACTTTTTAATTTAGGCATAAAACTGCAGAGGGCATACAAGGAATGCAGATTTACGGAGCTGTACCCTTTATTTATGAGTGGCTGCAAGAGAGGGATTTGCAAAAGCCCATTTTATTTTACCAGTGATGGATGAACTTAAGACAATCTAAAAATAATTTTATTTGACCCTTGCAGAACAGTTCTGGAAAGTATCAAACTTATTTGGCTTTGTTAAAAATCTGAGAACTTGAGTTTACCTCAGTTTCTGCAACGAGTGTTTCTTCATAGTGGAACATAGTTTTAATTACATTGCAGTTGTCTCCTTTGTAATTTAGCTCACTGCAAATTATGGGAAAGAGAGAGGGAAGAATTTTGGTACAGATTCAACCATATTGAGCATTTCTTCTCTGCTGTCTTTGAAGCAATACTGTGTGATCAAAGGGAAACCAATCTTGCCAAAATTTTAATTGTTTTAGATCTGAGGTTTTGTTTGCTTTATGGTTTTGGGGTTTTTTTTTGGTTTTTAGGGTTTTTTTTTTAATTTGTAGAAAAATGTCAAAGGAACATGTTTTATCTTGCTCATGGTAACTTGAAGTGTGGTAAAAATGCATCCCTAATTTTCTTATTATTTTTTCCTCAGAAAGAAGTCTGATTTTTTTTTTTTTAGAAGCTCCTCAGGTTTGCTTAACCAACAAACACCTCCAGTGCTTTGTTCCCCAAGTCATGTGTCTCAGATTTTACAAAATAAAGTTTGTATCAATTTTTGCTATGAAGCTCACAGAATCAGGTAAGCTTACCACACTGATCTAGAAAGCCATTTTCAACCCAATTCCTCCACCTCCTTTCAAAATTCAGCAGAGAAGTAAAAGGATATTAAAGTTTGTCCTTTACAGTGCTATTAAACCCGATGTCTTAGCCCTTCAAACAACAAGCAGCAGCATCTTTCCTGTTACCTCATTTATAATGAGGAATAGCTGAAGGGAGACACAGTTGGATTCATTATTTTTTCCAGGAATAAGCATCAGTCTGAATACTAGGAGCTATAACATGGCCTTATGTATTAGGGACTGCTTCCAGTGACAGCTGAAAAATGGCAATTATTTCTTATCTCCTCAAACTGGAAGGAGGCAACACAGCCTCAAGCTAAAACAGCCACAGACACATGGTTTGTGGAGCAGTTTTTGTAGAATTAAATAATGGCAGAGCAAATTTGATGCTTCTCAGACCTCTGACTTTACATTTTCGGTTGGCCAAGTATATCTTTAAAGTTTAGTGGAGTTTTGTTCTTTATCCAGAAATGTGTTAAATTCTTCAGAACCAAATACTGCAGGTGCTGACTCAGTAAAATTCCTTCAGACCTCAAAAATGCTCTAGGATTTGACCACCTGGAAACTGGCTGGCAACATACCAGATTTTTGATTTACTTGATACAAATGTCTGATCTCTCTTATGCACTTGTGAGCAACTTTGTTTTTCACTCTGGCACTCAGACCCTATGGATTATGAGTGTGATTTTAGAAACTGGTGCCACATATGCTCTAGAGCTCAGCTCTCAGTCACTACTTTTACAACTGATTGCAAGGGTTTCTGCATGACCTGAAGACAGCTGAAATTCAGCCAGCAACTACAGAACTGTGATTATGCAAGTTCCAGCAACTTGCTGCATTACCCCAGAGTATTACCTGACTGTCTTTTGGCATAAGACTTTCTGTAGACTTTTAGAATTTCATTTTCTGGTATGTCTCAAGCTACCTCAGTTGTGACGAAGCTGAAAATCTTGTGGCTGAGCCTGATTTGTCTTATGCAGGAAAAAGCCCAACAAGGTTTTGTGTCATTTAAAACACTGAGAGGCTCAAAATTTAGGATGTCTTTCAGAGCAGATTTGCAGAATAGGTACAGTGTCATCACTGAGAGTATTGATGAGACCAACCATTATCCTGGAGAGGAAATCCATAAATACTCAGTGCTGCCTTCCCCCCTCCTCCCTTCCCACACATCCCTACATGAAAGCTTCCTTGAATGTGCTGGCATGAGTGACTTTTTCACCTATCCCAGTGTTACTGATGCCCCCGTGTGAAAAGAAGTCAGGAGAAAGGGTGGCAGGACCAGAGCACAGCCCATCAATGACTCTGCAGAGGCACAGACTGAAGGAGGCATTTTTGTATCCCCCTGGTCAGAGGAGAGTATATGAGTTTAGACTTCTGCATGTTCTGAAAGTGCTGTGATATTTTTGCTCTGAAAGAGCGTCATTTCTTTCACAGCTTTATGGTTTTAAGTTTGTTGCTTCACTTTGAAGTCTAAATAATTCCATTTTCTTAGAAATTATTCAATCTCTTTTTTGCACAAAGCTCTTAATCCTCAGCCAATCTGGAAACACGCAAGAACTTCAAAACACACTCCTTGGTGATTCAGCCTTGTATGTCTTCATTCTTCATCAGACTATTAACAATCCTCTTCTCATCTGTTGACTTCCTTCTCTCTTTTCTGTAAGCTTTTGCCACAGAGAGCCTCTCACAGTAATCAGTAAGTTTCATAAACTGCAATTGTGCCAGATAATTAAATAAGAACTCTATTTCAAATCAATTTAAATCCATATGGCTTTCAGAAATGGCACTTGCTACACTGTAAAACCAGTGAATAAAACCCTTTTGAATACTTAAATCAATCCCAATTTTGTTTCATCTTTATCTTCAGAAAGCGATTCCTGAAAATGTCAATAATGCCCTGATAGATTGGGCGATGATATCTTGTATATGTTAGCTCCAGAACTGCACTTGGATCAGGTCAATTAAATGACTGTAATTGTTGCTTTTCAACACAGCACAGATAGAAGCTGGTGCTTTAGCTAAGGCATGTATGTATAGCAGTGCTGAAGTATTGCTATGGACATTACTGGATTTCTCCTATTTACTGTGTATTGTTGATGCACAGCATCTACCATAGGTTTGTCAGCTAACAACCAATAATGTTGTATGCCTGTGTAGAATGGATATTTTTGTGTGGCCGGGGAGATGTTTTTGATGGGGTTTTTATTGTTGTGTTTTCCCTAGGATCAGGGCCTGATTTTGAATGAAAGATCTTGTGCTGCACAAATTCACAGGCAGAAGTAATCATTTTCCCTTAATCAAAGTCAGTGAGTGGAAAGAAATAATACAACAACAGGTTACAGAGTAACCTGGCAGAACAGAAATCATCTCTACTGAGTCCCATCTGAGTAGCCCTATGCAGTAGAGCATCTTCAATAGACTAAATTGCTTTATATCTTTTTTATATCTGAGTCTGCTGTTGTCAGTCTATGAACACTAAATATATGTTCCACATATTCACAATGTTTGCATTAAAATAACAGCGAACATATGTTCCTAAATCATATTTGCTTAATTACCCCTAGTCTTCTGAAATCCTGACTATAAAAGCAACTGTCACAAAATTGTCCATCTCTATATGTGTCTGGTGATAATGGTCATCCATCCCTGTAGGATTTCTATTCGTAATAAAGAAAAAACAGGAATTAGCAAGGGCCATTGCTGTTTGTAGCCAACTACTTGTCTGGCTTCAAGGGCCTAGATGATTTGCAGTTATTGAACAATGGCAATCCAAATTACTAAAATTAGTAGAAAATACATAGTATTTGTACCTTGTTCAAAACCTGCAGGTGGCAGAGACAGTTAATTAGTCTGGAGTTTACATTCAAAGCATCAGTAATGCCTTGACTGAAGTGATTAGCTGGGCCTGTAATATGCTTTTAGTAGGAATCACACTTCTTAAATCTAAATTTTGATTTCCAGATAGCATCATAATGTGCCTGTGCTTTTAGTGAGACTTGGAAATGTCACAAATTGCATTGCTTCCCAGGTGAAATTATCATTACAGGGGGTATTTGAACCACAGCTGTCTAAAGGCTTGTTCAGAATGTCTGGTTGGCTCAGCAGCTCTCCCAGCTCAAACTGCTGCCCTGAGTTAACAGGCAGTGCTGCAGGAGTGATGACTTGGGAAGGCTGACCTGAAACAGACTGGACAGAGCTAAGAGAATAAATATATTTATTGAAAGGCCTGTAGGAAACACCTTGGGCATGACAAGAGCCTGGCCAGGGCTACACCCAAGGCGGACTAAGAATGGTCTCAAAATGTTTGACCGGTCACAAGGTCTCACACTTTTATAAATTTTGGTCCCTTTGCATATTGGGGTTTAATTGTCCAATTACAGCTTCAGGTTGTGAGATCTCATCCTTCTTGTTTCTCTCTTCAGCCCACTGCTGTTTGTGCTTTTGGGCCTGAAAGATGTCCTTGGTCCTCTGCAGGAAGAGGATTTGTTTTGTGTCCCTGCTCTGTGAAGAGACCTGACTAACACTTAATAGGAGGGTCAGAACTGCACCCCTAGGAAGCACTGAATCTGAAAAACATGAAAGCCAAAACTTAAAGCATCAGGAGGACTTCATTACAAAAATTGACAAACCAAGAATTGCTGATGGTACAAAAGTGGGATAAATGAATCCAGTCATGACTACCTCAGGTCATAGTGGCAAAAGAGCAAACTATCTAAAAACAGAGGAATGTAAAAGGCAATGAAAGGTAGTTTGGCTGTGTTGTGGCATTTTTAATACAAAAGGAAGCATACACACATGGAAAAAAGAGCAGCTATCTCTCAAAGGCTATCAAAACCCTCTAGGTTAAGAAATCAGCCAAGATAAAATGCACAGTGCATTAATATTTACTAGGGTAAAGAAAGGAAGAGGATCTAAAAATACATTAGGTGAAAAAAAGAGTGAAATTAGGTAGAGTCTCAATTAATCAGGGTGCAAATGCAAGGGAGGAGGAATTCTAAGCCCCTCTTCTGTCTTTGTAAAAAAGTTAACAATGGCCAGATACTTATGAGTTTAATAAGGCTATAAGAAACAGCCAAAATGGGTTTAGTGAGAACTAATAATATCAAACGGATTCGATTTTCCTCTTTGACAGAAAGCTGAGGCTCTAAGGAGAAGCAATCAATGTGCTGAACTGGAAATTTGGGTAAGGCTTAGAATCCTGTCCACTGATATGTTCATGAGCAATTGATGGAAATACAGGCAGGAGAAAATTCTCTTAAGGTGTAGTGGAACAGTCAATTTGGGAAACTGTAATTGAACATCAATTGCATATAGATCTTTCAAGCTTCTAGAAAGGTCTTTTCATTTTAACATATTTCCCATTTTCCTTTTTCTCCTTTTCTTTTTCTTTTGCCAGGAATTAAGATTAAATAATTGTGGTATAGGAACTGCTTTCTTTACATTTATTTTCTTTGCCAGTAAGTAAAATTTTCCTAAGGTTTGAAATGCTCAGCACAGTGACTGAAAAAATACAGAAATTTTACGTGCTCTTTGTTCAGTATCAAGGGAGAGAATAAGAAAACCAGGGTTTCCCTACATAAGTTGATGAGGTCTTAGGATTGAGGGTTTGGAGGGGTTTTTTAAATGTATATTACCTTTAATAAATCTATTACTTTCCTGCTAAATAATATGACGTAAAGTATTTATTTTTTTTCCTACAGAATTCTAATAAACAGATTAGAGGAGACCAGATCAGTGGGTAAATAAAGTTGACTGACTTGTTATTTCAACAAAATGGGCTGAAGGGAAGTTGATGCATGGCTCAGAGTGGCAGGAGGGGTCCTGCTAATCTCCATGTCACTCAGGAAAAAAATTCTCTTGCAGAAATTTTCCCATTACATGATTTGTGTTAGTATTCCTGTCAACACACATAACTGCTGAACAACAAAGATTAACAAGCCTATGGCCACAGTAAGCTTTTTGTTTTCTTATTTTTGAGCTTCTCATGTCCATGATTAATAATTTGTCAGAAGGCTCAAATTCTAGACTCAGAATGTTAAATACATTAGTAATTAGAGCTCTGCAAAATAACATTGTAAAGAGAATAGCCAAAGAGCTTTGAGATATCCTCTAAAATACAAAGACTCTCCGGAGGAGGAGGGGACAAAGCGTTGTAGGACAGAGGGAAAAGGAAATGTCTGTGCCCAGAGATTAAGTTTTGAGTGAAAATAATAAATTCTCTAAATAAGTCGTAGTTTCCTTTGAAAATGATGACTTAGGAATAATTAAAAACTACCAAGAGTTGCAGAACCAATATTAGCATCCACTAGTACTTAGGAATTCTGTAAATCAGTATTTTTCAAAAATTTTATTTATCAAACAGTTGTAAATCTTTACAGGGGAAAAAAAAGAAGCCAACCACTCAACAGGGCCAGTGTTACTGCAATAGTTTCAGTTATAACTGACAATTATGTTAAACTTTGGATAATCACTCTTGCTTTTTTTTCCCTTATTGACTGTTCACTTCTTTGCATACATGGGAACACTTGCATCTGTTCTATTTTATCTGTTTATTTTTTATCTTTTTTTTCTTAGGGAGGTGGGTATGTCAGTCACCTTCTAATCTGTTGAAGCTCTCACGACCACAGGACATGACAGAGAAACACTGCTGACACCTTGATGCAGTAACTTCTACTTCTGGTGCTTCTCTAATTTAGGTGTGACCTCTCAGCCCAGTCATACACCAGGTAAGAAAAAACCAAAAGCTAAAATATAAGAATAGAACAGATTACCAGCATGAAGGAGTCTTTGGGACTTAGCTAAATAAACATTTCAGCTAGTCCTGGCTCTGTAGCTTTTCCCGCTTTGTCCTGTTGGTTAGGTATTCAGGGAATTTTTTACTTGGTTTATTTTCAAATTAAAGAAACCACAGCTGACACTGGTGTCTTGGAGAGTACTTTTCTTATTTGAACAGTTGCCAGATTCAGGTTAGACTTGGGCATTTTTCTGAAATCCCTTGGCTGCAGAAAAGATGGGTGGAGGTTCAGATCCATGCAGTGGGTACCTTTTGCTTGGGCTTCTGGGGAGAGCTAAAACTTCTTTCCCTGATTTTTGCAGAGGATCCTACAGTGCTGATATTGTCCCAGTCTCTGGGAAAGCAGCTGTGATGTGCCAGAACACTGTGAATTTCAAAGAGGGTGGGGAGAGCCCTCCCTCCTGCTGACTATATAAAAATAACTTGACCTGAGGGAATTTACCCAGCAGACCTTGGGGAAAATGAGCAGAGTCACCAATTATTAACATGAGGATGTCAAGTGTATCATTGTACATCAGTGTAGTTGCTATTGCTTCAATCAAGGCAAGACAGCAAGGAAAATCAGGAGAAAAAACCCTTTCTGTCTACTTCAGCCTTACTGCTCACATTAGAAAAACAAAAACAAACAAAAACAAACAAAAAACAGTCTGTGATATCCTTGCAATGTCATGTAACTTAAATGCTGATATTTCTTTCAAAGGTTTGATCCTTGTATAGAGTGTAAGAAGCAAAAATATTCTACTGTTTCTACAGCTCAAATTGCCTCATTCTACTTTTCTTACACCTTTATAAATGCTAGAATTGATTTTATATGTGTGCTACATTTTAAGAGTATTTAGTATGCAGTATTGCAAAAAGATACAAACTATTTTCTGTGAACTTTAATAATACTCTTCACATTAACATTTTCATATTCATGCACAGGTACTACATCTGAGGCACAGTGCAGTGCTTGTGCAATATCAACATGATTGAATGCTGCCTTTACCAGTAAATGCAGAGATTAGGAACTTACTGGAAAGAAGTCATGGAAAGTTTAGAGACTGACTTCCAACAGGATTTGGAAATGGAAGTTCTTAATGAATCATTCTGAGTTGAAATGAAAATACTTTTGCACGCATTTGTGTGTAGCCACACATGTATTAGCTTAATGACCTGCTCTGGGCTGTGGGAGAAATGGAATTCTGTTTGACCTGGGTGACTTTTTAGGTACCAAAGAAAGGTATTTCAAGAGTGCTTGTAATTATAAAATTCAAGAAATTGTTTCGATACCATTGATACAGACTACAGTATAATCTATAGTTTAGATTGCTCAACGTTTTCATTTCTCTGGAGGATTTTTTCATGTATGTCTGTGTGTCTACAGTTCTTGAAACTGTTGGCTAATTACAGATGGTTTTAACAGAAGGAAGTTCCCTCCATGTCCTGAGTTAATCTCAGCAGCATTTGAGCAGCTGATCAGTCAGAGGAGAGAGGCCCTGTCAGTGCCTTCCCTGAGGGAACGGATGAATGTTGACATCAATTCTTCCCAGATATCAGAAAGGAAGAGAATGTTTCTGAAAATGTCCCCGCTGTAGGAGAAGCCTCAGTCAGGGCCAGAACCAAAGCAGTTAACCAGTTTCTTCCAGAACACATGTCTGGAAGAAACCAGGCTAATTAATGGAGCCTCTTAAATTTATTTTGGGTGTTGTGGTCTTCGATTTCTGCTTGTGCTTTATGGAAATCAAGGTCAGATGTCACTTGTCTACTGCCTCCACAAAACTCTGTATTTTAAATGGACAAAAACCATAAATTTTTGTTTCTTTGTTTTTCCCCTGTGGCAAATTCTTATGAGAAATTTCTCAAAATGAAAAAGAAAGCAGGTGAAGTACATATTTTGTTAGAGTTTACAAGTAGAGAGGCATGCTGGTCATCAGTTTTGGAAAGAGTTTACCATGAGGTCAGTAGCAGGCAAAAAATATTCTTAGTGCTCAATTATATTTTAAGTTACAGATAAATTTCTTGCACCAGTTGTGTCAATTGGTGAACGTTACCTTGGAAGAAAGAAGACCAGTAAAATTTGAGAGCTTCAAAACCTGACATGTGGACATTATTTATAGGAATTTCTTGTTATACATCCAGTTCTGGCCATCTTGTGTGGAAGATATAAACATTCATTTGAAGATCACCCCTTTAAAGTGATTTCAGTGGACAATAGGAGCTCCTTGGTAACTATTGCAGAGTTGGTTTCACTGATTGTTATATAAATAGATATGTCACCAGGTAATCACTGGTTCTAGTTGAAATTCTATGTCCTGGCAGTAATGCTGAAAAAACATTTGAATCCATCTAATTCATGGCTAGTTGGGATGCTTACAACAGATAAAGATTTGTTGGGACAGTCAGGTCTACTTCCAAGATTTGTTCCATGATAGGCTTCCTGTCAAGAGAGAGGGATGCTGGCACATCTGACAGGGGTGCACAGGCCAGTCACTCCTCAGCTCCTTAGCTCATGGCATGCCGAGCTGAGGTGCTCCAGAGCTAATGTATGCTCAGACTTCTACACCCAATCTGCCAAATCATTATGAATATACCTTCAATTTCATGAATTTCAATAAAAGGAAATGCAAAGATCTGTATAGCCTCATAGACTAAGAAGGGATTGTTTTCTGTGAAAGATAAGGAAGGTTTATAGTTATTTTTTTTATCTTTAAAGCCTAATTCAGCTCTGAAAATAATCCGTGTTTGAAATACTTTGTTATACCAGGCCACTGACTCTTCTGCATTCCTTGAGTTATCTCTCAACTTTCAAAGCTGCTATCCCATTCCCATCTCGTCTGACTGAAATGTCATCTGCTCCATTTTTGTCTCAATTTTACCTTCTAGCAAAGGATTTGAAGTTCACACTAAGTATATTTTATATTCAAGCTTACTCAGCTTTAGGGTGTATGACCTGTCATCACATAAAATAATTTTATGTCTTTCTATCTGGTGTGCTTCACTTTGTTCTCATATTAAGGATTTTGAGCTCCTGCCACGTGTGAGTTTTGGAGGTGCTGTAGAGAGGGATGCTCATTTGAGCTGTTGCTGTCCTGGCTGTCCCTCAGACTCTGACCAGGACTGACCACAGTCACAGGTGTTCACTCAAGGACTCCAGTGGTTCTCAGGCTGACACCTCTGAATCTTTAGATGACTTTAAGAACTATGTAAGATACCTTTAAAAACTACCCAAAAGAATTAATTCAGCTTATTATGGGATCTCACTTGTATGAGAATTTTTTTATAATTGTTGAACTGAGAAAGAGACTCTTATCAAATACATTGAATAAAAGATTTCAACTCATATCTAGGTATAATGAGAATAACTTTCATATGATCCTGCTTTGAATAATTTCACTGTGGTTTGTAATTGAATTATTATCTTAGGTTAGGAATAAACAATGATTTTGTCAATAAATTGTCAGCAGCTGAGTCTTATTAAAAGCACCATCATTTCAAGAAAGCTGAAGCAATGAACTCTTAAAGAGTTTTACTCCTCTCATATATTCAAGCTTTACAAAAGGCTGAAGGTTTTTGCTTATGAATAATAGTGTATTCATGGAAAAAATTCTCACCTGCTCCTTGAAGTGTCATTCCCTCTTTTTTTAAACTGTATAAAGACTCAGATTTCTATAAATTAACTTGCATTTCTCATTTGGAGCTTTTCCTGATTTTTTCTGAAAACAAAGATTTGTGTTAAAAACCAAAAAAAGAGCTGTCAACTAGTATATAAATGGTCTTACTCAACTCAAAGCTTGCTTATATCTTAATTCCTAAGGAGCATTAGAAGTACTTGTATATGCAGTCACACAACCACAATTTGTGTGTTATATTGGCAAGTTATCATTTTTTTATCTTAAATCAAATGTGCCAAATGAACATCCAGAACATGCAGCTGCAGGATACATTTACAGGGCTAAATGTCAGGATTCTTGTAAAGAACTAGCAACCATTTTGCATTGATCAAAAACTTTTAACATAACATAATACAGATGCAGCTATTCCATCATAGACAATGGATTTGCATTGTCTTTAATTGAATTGCATATTATAATATGAATAATATAATAATAATTACAGAAGAATTACAGAAGAATTTCTTAAGACTAGTGACTGGGCACTAAAATAGTGAAATTCAGTGCAGATAAATATGACACAGAGAAGAAAACAGCTTGAGCTCCACATATAAAATTATGATCTCTGGGATTGTTAATTGTCAAGAGCAAGACCTTGGGATAATTATAGATAGTGCTCATGAGAAGCATCAGCTCGGTGTTTGGTGAGTGTCCAGAGGAAATCACCTTTTAGGAATTATTAGGGAAAGAATAGAAAATAAACAAATCCTTTATCTCTGTATAAATACATTGTTCATCAACCCCGTGAATGCCTTGTACTTTTCTGATGTCTCTCCCATATCAGAAGGCTTATTTTGGAATTTAAAAGCTTTAAAGAAAGGAAATAAAGATGATGAAATTATCTGTGTATATGAAATATCTAAGTGTGCTGGGACTTTTTGTTGCCAAGGAGACAATTTAGAGGGAGAATTTAAATATATTTATATTTAGTGCATATTTTTTTAATTAGTCTACAAATACAAATGTACTTTATATAACACTTGAAATTCCTAATTTTCTTGTCCTTTACTGTGACTGTTTATATTTTCTTTATGGGAGCATATTTTTAAGGGAAAGATATTTAACCATGATCTAACTTGATGACTTCATGTGGTGTAGATTGCTCTTTAGCAGAAGTCAATGGTAAAATCCAGTCAGATTAGAGACTGGAATATATAAATATACTTTTATGTGATAAAAATTCATTTAAAATATCAGATGAAATCCTGTTCATTCATTACAGTCAGGCAACATTAGTATTTGCTTCAAGGGGACTGCTCATTTGAATTAGAACATTATCCATGATCAGCAAGTCCTTTCAAAGCTTGGATCAATGCCAGGCTAAAAGTTCTCCATTCTTATCTCATGGAGCCAAAGGAAGAAATGAAAAGAGAGGAAAGAATTACAATAGATGTTCTTATCCACTGCCTTAATCAAGTAAGCACTTATCACTCCATTTGGTTTGAAAAGAGAAGAAAGATTCACTTTTTCAATCTTCTGACCTTGTAAATGAGACAGGCTTGCCTGTTGTATGACAGGTTCAGAAGATAACCTTCTCCTTTCCTTTCCTGAGTTAAAGGACATGTGTTCTGCAAAGGGAAAAGAGAAAATCAGGGTTGTATTTACTTTAAGAAAGAGCAAACTGGTGGGAAGTGCACTGACTGATGTGAGAAAGGAGGAAATCTGCTGCTGCTCCATTCTGCTGGATCTCTGGTTCCTGGCACTAGATGAAGGGTGTCAGTGGTACCTGTGAGAGAACAGTGATCCTTTGAGTGGTGTGGTACAAAGATTCTTTTTATCCAGGCAGAGCACGTGCAAATGGGAGCAGAAGCAGAACCTTTCCAGTTTTTTCTGACCCTTTACCAGTCTTCCCCGACCTACAAAGTGGTTTTTACCTTCTGTGTAGGGAAAAGTTGCATGTAAAAATGCAATTAAAATGAGGCTTATAAATTTAATATCCAGGATATATATATATGTGTGTGTTTTTAAGAGAAAATTAATGTTCCCTGCAGGCAGTGTACAGGCATTGCTGGTGGCAGGGAAGTTGTAGCACCTTGAAGTGCATTCATATATATTCCCACACTTCCACTTACTAAACCTGTACCATCTGGTTATTTGGGAATACTTTATGGAGAATTGGAAGGAAAAGAATTC
This sequence comes from Hylia prasina, assembly GCA_013397195.1. Lineage (NCBI taxonomy): Eukaryota > Metazoa > Chordata > Aves > Passeriformes > Sylviidae > Hylia > Hylia prasina. The sequence goes on from VYXD01011013.1 coordinate 126,281, forward strand.
AAATAAATCCTTTTTCTTTGTCCTTTAATCTGCAAAGAAATATCAAACTCCATTTTGACCTTATCTATCTATGTTCATTTTGTTTTACTCTTCTGCGTAATTGAGGTGATAACCTCAGCCCTAAATACCCCTTGCATTTCCATCTTTTCAATTTCCTCTCCCTTTCTCCACACCTCAGTTACTGAAGGGTTTTGTGGCAGAGAGTAATTTTAATTCCACTGTGCTTTGAATAACCTCAGAGCTCAAATAGCCATGCAACTTTATAGTATTTTCCTTGCTGCAAATAAATGCTGCATGGAAGGCTCCTCTGCGTGATTTAACACTATAGAAATAAAAATGTTTGGATCACAACGTGGTTTGCAAGGATTTAGTGAACTAGTTGGCAGTTTTGTTCCTGGGAAACACAAGTGAAGGGGGCAAGAAAGGAGATCTGTACCAAGAGGATGGCAGAAGTATTAGAAAGAAAACAAGACTTGGAACCTGCCGCTGTTGATACAATAGAGAAAAAAATAATGGCTGCAAAAGAAAATTCTGTGTATCCACCAAAATACTTGCTTAAAATCTTGCCTAGAGAAATGAATAATTTTTCACACCAACAGCTGATTCAAGATGATGTAGGTACATTTTTACTATTCTGCACTAAAACCTTTCTCCCTGACCTAATCTCAAAATTATTTCTCCTAACAAATTCATCAGTTTCAAGCTGTAGAGTCTACTGTAATCATTGAGTCTGCCTTTTATTATATTACAAGTTAAATACTTATGGTATGTGTTACAACATATACCTGGAAATTAAGAATTAAAAAGTCGAAGTTCTGAAAAGTCTATTCATTTTTATAAAATATTATAAATATTTTTAGCTCTTCACATTAAAAGGATGTAACATTTCCTATATGGAGCTTCAATTTCCAGACTTTCTCTCTTTGTTCTTTTATACTTTTTCTGATCTAAATGTCTCTCCCTAAGAAATTAACCAAATTATCATGAAAATAGGTTACAATAATTGAATTCAAGTTCCCTGTGCTTTGTCACCTCCTTATTCTAGTCTTTCTCCCATGAAATCATATATTTTATGAGATGAGTATTTAAACTTAAATTAGATGAACTTCACTGGTCCCTTTTCCAAAATACCTGCACAGAAAATAAGGCCAAAATAGACATACAATTTCAAAGAAAATTTGAAAATTATCACAACAAATCAGTTTGCTGGAAAGAGGCTTTCCTGTCTACTTACATCCCTTTTTAAATGGCAGCAAAGATACAGAAATCAGTTGAGTTTATTGGTTTCAGACCAAAATGGTGGGGGTTATTTTCACCAAATCACAATGGATTTAAATTACTCTGGTTTGTATTCAGGAAAAAAAGACTATGTGGCATTTTACACTGTGCTTCTTTTGTTGATTTGGAAGCATTGCTGTTCATCTGAGAACACCTGGAAATGGAACTCAGATTGCAGCTTGAACACCAAGCCTGAGGGAATTATATTAGAATTAGATTTACAGAATTAAAACAGAGGAGGAGAAACAAATAATGATTATTTACGGTGTTTTCTTGACTCCTAATTCTACATCTTAAACTGTTTTATAAATTTCTGTGAAATTCTTATCCCAGAAGGCTGTGGAACACAGCCTTTGTAAAACACTGCATGCTGCTAATATTAGAATTTCTTCCCAGTTGTTTTTAGGAAACCAGGTCCTCTCCAGCTATGACTTAATGGGAAAGAACAAAGCAAAACAATGCACTTGCATTAATTCTGTTTCTCAGAACAAGTTTTAGATGTTGGCTTGTGAAAACCTGTAACCCTTTTTCTCTCTTTTAAATGCTATTCTTTGCAGACTAAGTTAATTTGTTTTTTTTAGCCTAAAAGTTCTTTCCATGGCTGAATGAAAAAGCAGTTTTGGAGAAATTGGATATAAGTCATTGTTTCACAGTAGGGTAGTTTCTTGTCTCATTTTCCCATGGTGGTGCTGAGGTTTGGGTCCTGTTTTTTCCTTTTCTTTTCCTTACAAAGTCTCTCAAGGTTTTTTAATGACTTTGAGGTCAAAACTTTGGTTAATGCTAGGAAAAGGATAAAAATGTGTTGCTGCAAAAGCCACTACTGTGTAAACAAGTGGTCTCTCTGTTACCATTTATTGACAGATGATGTAGTAGTGGTTTTTAGTCACATTTCCTAGAAAATTTCCTTATCAAATTTTTTTTTTCTGTTGCTTGAAAACATTTTAAGCTCATTGCTTGAAGAGGATGAACCTCTGTCCTTGGAGCAATTCCATTTTGAGCATCTCCTACAACTCACACAGTTTAGAGGCCAGCTGATGAAATTTCCTGGAATTTTTCCTGTTTAACTGCTTCAGCTCGTAGTGTTCAAAGGCATGGGCTTCAATTTTCTAATTGGATTCCTAGAAAATTGACTCAGATTTTTGTGAATCAATCCATTACCCATGACTGCCTTGGGGATGTCAGTCCTTGCTGTATGAAATTTCATAGAGCTAGAGCTTGTTATTTTAAATTCAGTGTATACAAATTATATTATTTAATACTTCTGTTCTTATTTCATGGCCAACACTTTACAAGGTGAAGTCATCCCTGTCTAGGCTGTTTGACAACCTACTGAGTAAAAGGGATATTTTAGAAAGAAAGCCATTACAGCTGAGCAGGCTGTAGAAAATCACTGCCCTAAATTTTGATGGAAGTGGGGGGATAATCTGGAGATATTCCCTGAATTGTTAATGCCATTAACTCTAGTTCCATCCTCACCAAGGAGCTGAGCATGTAACAGATCTGCAGGTATAAGGGACAAATCCACCTCATGCATTACTGCTGCTTTAACACATCCAGAAGCAAAACCATGACTTAATGGGAGAGGCAGAGGAGGAAGATGGCAGAATACTTGCCCAGTTTTTTTTAACCCCAAAATGGAAGAACCTCGCAGATTTGACAGAGCAAATTTTACCAGACCAATAAAAGCTATGGCCCTTCTTACAGAGAAAAACTTGTGGCTGACACAAGGACAGACATGATCAGCTGAGTCAAAATCATTGTTAGTCAAGTCCTCTTATATTTATTTAAAAATTTCTTTTTTGTTTGGCTGAAAGTGGGGAAGAACACTTTTCCTGTGTTCTTCCATTCCAAACTTCCATTTTCTTACTCAAGTTATGTACACTTGCAACGGTTTTTGAGCTCTTAAATTTTTCTCTTTGTTAGTACAGTGTTGATTTGAGAAGTTTCCTTTATTCCACATAAAATTGTTATTTTCACTTACTTATTTAAAACACTTTCAGGATCATTTTATGAGATCACCAAATTTCTGGACTCCAGAAGGTTTATAAATCTCTGTGAGGCTCTCAGTCTTTTCAGAGGTATAATTGCAGATGGGCCCATCTGTTCCTATTTAATTTTCATCTTCCATGTTTATCTACCTCTTTTATATTTGGCAGGATATGGATGGCAGAGAGGTTCAGCAACTGGTGGTAGTGCTTGATATAATGTCAAGTCTGAAGGAAATACACCAAATTTTGAAACTTAAAAAATATATTGTAATTAGTAAGTGAATAACTTCAAATTCAGAGTTTGCAGACAAAAATGAGGAAAAACATACAAACTCAACAGAAGTCACAAAGTAAATTCCTATTTATACAAACACAATTTTCTTATTTTCTTTTTTCCAGCCTGTAGTCCCACTCACATCGCTCAAGTGAGCCCTATCAGAAAGTTGTATTCAGACTACCCTGAAAAAGCAGACTTGTCATAGAGGATATAGCTCATAAATTTCCTCACTTTGTACATTCATCTATATTTATATGGTGTTGGCACAGGTTATATGTGAAACCAGCAAATATCTTGTGACCTTTCAGTTTTGATAACCAAATTACTCATTAATGACAGAACCTTTAGCACATTATTAGCCATCCAATAAAATGTGTCTTCCTCATGGGACCCATAATATATTTTTGGGGGGTAAGGCACCTTTTTAACTTTTAGTCTTCAATATTATCATAAAATGTAAAATGGCTGCTCTTGGAACACAGGCACACTGGTGGGCAAATTCTAAACAAGGAGTCCAAAGTAGAAAATCCTCTCTCAGCTGATGACAGTTGGAGGGGGAGGTTTGTTTGTTTCTCATTTTGAGGTATTCTGGTACAACTTGTTCCAAGCTGCAGAGGGAGGCAGATCAGCAGATGGAATGTAGGTGAAGCAGGTCCGACATGATTCATCACTTGAATGTTACAACCTTCTTAAAGGATTATTTACCTTTTTTATACTGCCAAAAAAAAAAAATCCAATTTCCCTCATTTCTTTGTAGTTTCTGACACTGAGGGACCTCATTTCAGTTAGATACAGTATTAGTATTGTCCCTATTTTACTAACTAGGATGTGATACATGGAGATTATTGCCATGTCCCGTTACATGAGAGCTGAATTACTTGGTGCTGTTATGGTGAACTTCCCAGGTGTTGGGGCAGCATCCTGGGCTAAGGTTAGGCCCATTTTAGGCTCATCTTGGGCTAATCGCCATGCACTTCTTTTTTAGCAAGGAACAGTGACAACAGCCTTGTTAGGTCTGAAACAAGTGTGATTTGCTCATCATTCAGGTTCATCATTCAGTTTAGGAAACTTTGGCTCCCACTTGTGGAAGGGCATTCTGTGAAAAGTATTGCTGTCTCTCTGCTTCACAAACATCCACTCCTTGGCCAACACTGGGACCAAAGTGCTGGGCTGGAGGCAGCTTTATCAGACCCACAGAGCCTGTAGTTGTGTCCTTATGCAAGATTGACTGTGCCACCCTGCTCTGCTCTGCAGTGCCCTGGCAGACAGGCTGCACGACATCCCTGCCTCAGTCTGCTGAGCTCTGCAGCTCTCCCCTGTCTCAAGGGCCACACTTCTCACACCACACAGTCCTCTGATCAGAAGGAACAATCCTCTGATGTACATTTACAGGCTTTTTCTGCTTGCAATATCTATTTAGGTATGTGCACAGTCCTCAGCATCTTACAGTAATTTTTTCAGATTATTTTCACTGCCTACTCTCCTTTATAGGTACAGAATGGAAATAAAAGACACCTGCTTGAGGGCAATAAAAGGCATCTGCTTGAAGACTGCCATGAGTCAGATCCCAACTGAGTATTTCAGAGTCTTTCTGTGGTCACCCATCCACTCGTCTCACAGTGAATTGCCCTTCCTTCTCTCTCCTGGATGGCTGGAGTGCCTCATTCTTGCAAGTCTGCTTCCACTCTATTCTGCAAGCTCTAACATAGAAAATATAAAATTATATTGGAAAAAAAATATACCTCTTCTTTTGAAGGAGACCTATCAAGGACCACTTCTTTTCAAGGAGAGACTAGTTATTCTGAAATACTAACCTAATTTCATAAGAAGTTTCTTTCTCATGAGTGGTTTCCAATTAATGCACAATATCACTGTAGCATGCAGCATTTAACCTCTCACTAATTGCCACTAATGACACATTACTGCATCAATAGTTTTGTAATAGATTGAGTGATGGTTTTAACACAATTCCTGAAGTAGTTCTCTCCCACTTCTTTATCACAGAAAGATGATAAAATACATGCACTATTTCTAACTGATGACCTTTTCAGTTTTGGATTTGGCTGATTATTTGAAGGCAGTGCTCTTGATCTTAACATATTAGAATGCTTTGTGGTCTATAAAGACATTTGACATCCTTTATAGAGCCTCACAGTCTCCTTTTCTTCCCTGTAGCAACGGCTTTGTGGCTTCTATGTTTGTTAGAAGCCAGACTGAAGCCCTTACATGCATTGGTAATTTGTTGGGATCCAAGATAAGATATATTAATTAATTTGGCAAAGACCCTTGTTCTTCATGTTTTAGAGTAAAATTAAATAATAAGCAGCCTCTTTCTAATGGAATGAGATTACTGGAAATTATTATCAATGTGCAAGAAGGATGTCTAAATTGAAAGAGTAGGTCTCAGGTGCTGCTGTAAGGCAACAGCAATTACAGTATTAAAATCTCCAGGATTACCTCTGTTTCTGAGCAGATCAAATGGACTGAGAAGGTGCTTGGACTTGCCTGAAAGTTAGTATAGATTTTTATTTTACAGTTAACAAAAGAAGACTTAAACATATACTTTCAAAAAAATATATTTTTTTTCATTAAATTAATTCATTCTACATTAACAGGTGATAGAAATGCCAATTCATTGACATCTTCCATGTTTCTGTGTAATGAAAATCCAGCTGTGAAGTTTCAGATTCCTGAATGCTGCCCTAATGGGCACCATTTAATTAAATGGTCCCTGCAACTCTGTCACTGATCCATCTGCTGCAGGCCCTTTCAGTTTGGCAGTCTGCAGAGGAATAGAATGAGATACAGAATAAAATGCACAATTTTCTGCCATGAAAGCTTGGGGTTTGTACATTGGTCAGAGAAGTTTTACTGTGCAGAATGCAGGACTGTCAGTTCTGGTCCTCTCCACTGGAGGACAGTCTGCTGTAAGATCCATTTCCCTGCTCTGGCAGCAGTGCTGGGCTGGAAAGAATCTGCCTCAGGTTCCTTCAAGGGAGGGAAAACATTACCAGCCCTACAACAGAGTTCTGAGGTTCAAGCCAGCGGCATTATAGGCATATTTACGGTTTTCCACAAAGGCAAAGTGAGTGCCTTCTCCAGCCTTACGTCTTTTCCATGATACCTGGTGATGGAAAATATCAGTAAAAAATACGAATCTGGCCACAGGGTCCAGGAAAGCAAAAGATCTCTGTAGAATTTGGGCAGATTTATAGAGAAACTGTCCAGGGGTTGGCTGGCCAGTAAAGTACTGGGATGGGAAAATTAAAAAAACTTGCTAAAACTGCAAGGAAAACTGAGGCAAGCAAGAAAGAATTGAAGACTGAGTTGTAGCAAAATACACTAAGTACACTGTAAAAAACCCACTGTGTTTTCCTCAAGATCCTGATTCACCTCAAACTAATAAGAAAGAAATTCACAGGCTTGATAAAATTGGGTAGATCACAAGGACATTGCAACTCATTGCCTAGTGGTGTTTGCTGTGTCAGCTGAGTCTTAATTCTCCTGACAGAATCCAGTCTGTCCCTGTCCCAAACCTGCAAAATAGGATGGAGTCTTGTACCCAAGAGCCTGTTGAGAATGGAGAGACTATTTTTTTAAAAAGTTTGTTTTGTTTGAGGAGTTTTGGGTTGGATGTAAAGAATAACATTTGATGTGCCTGAGTACACACTTAAAAATTTCATTCTCATCAAACAACTTTCCTCACAGTTCTTCCTGCAGCATATGTGCACGCAAGAGGTTGAGGATTCCCACTCCAGTTCAGAAGCACCATGGGGATGTGCTCAATTTTATAGCCTGCATAGATAAAGGATAGTATAATGGTTGAATTAGCTGGATTTTAGGGATCAAAACACTTGAGTTCAAACATTAATGCAGATTTCCTCTCTGACCTTGAGTAAATCACATGTAATCTCAGGCTCCATTTCCTTGCCTGCAAGCTGAGGGAGCTGTTCTGCTTGACAAGGCAAGAACTGTAAAGACTGTGAGGTATTTTTATAATGGAAACTATGAGTATCCAGATACTCAAACCTATTCACAGCCTAACAGGGGATGGCTGTGGACTCTGTCTGCCCTCTGCATGAGGCAGACACGGATTTACAAGTTACAGTGCAGATTTGTCTTTGTAAATACCCACCTAAGTACCTCGGAAACATATTCCCTCTTTTTAGCACTATATCAGATAATGGGGAAAAAAGTTCATAGTGCTTCTTGTACAATCTAGACAAGGTTTTTAATATCTTTCATGTAGGAAGCATTTTTCTAAGCTAACCTAAAAATTAATTTTGGATAAATGCATCAAAAGTAAGGTGGAGAGGTCTGAAGTTCCTCTTTGGTTGTGTAAACACTGGAGTAGGTTGATTTTAGCCTACATCTACAAAAGGGGATTTATTGTTCTTTCCTTGCTTCTCCTTGTCAATGACAAATAAAGACTTGAGAGATTAAAGTTTATCTTAAGAACCTCAATTCAGTAGAAAATTACACCTCAAGGTAAAGGTAGACCATATAATTATTTTCAGACACAATTTTTTATTCTAGCATTATTCAATATTGCATACTCAGACACTGTACTAAAAAAAAAAAAAAACCCAAGCTAAATTGAAAATTGATTCATCTTCTAAAGGAGAAAACAGTTTCCAGCAGTTGAAAGGATGTCATTTTCTGCTTTGGATCTTTCATTATCATGGTCATATTTCTTAATACATGCTGTCTTGACAGTGTGTTCTTGAGGTCCTCAGAAATTGCTATGGTTTGCAAACACTTTTTTTTATTAGCACATTCCAGTTTCACAAAACACACTTGGCTGAGTATGTGATAGCATGGGCAGTAGCTGTAAAATACTCATTTTCCCTGTCATCCCAGGTCAGTTTCATTCTATCAGCTGGCATGTCAGATGTTCCCTTGCCATGTGTTTGGCTGAGGGAAGAAGTTTGGGACTGCCACAAAATTTTGTTTACTGGACTGAGAGGCTGATGAGATACCAGGCCCTTATTTTACTCTTGCTATAGAAGTTTGTGATGTTTGATACACATAAGAGGCATTTAGGGTCTCTCTTGTACCACAGATACATCAGCATTAGTCCACCCCAAGACACTCAACTAAAATATCAGATGCTTCTCAAAGGCAATATGGTATTTTGCTCTAGCATTTTCATGTATTCCTAAGTATGTGGAAGGGGGAATTATTTTGAACTACTACTGAATTACAGATTTTTTTTCTGTCAAAGAATGGTTGAAATTCCAACTTGGAATTTCTTTTCTGGATCACATTGATTCTTCCAGTGAACAGTGATCATTTTTGATTGGCTTGGATTTAGTCTGCATTGTAATGTACAGAGGAGCTTTTCATGTGGCAGTAAAAAGGAAAGTATTTGCCTTTTAGACAGGCAACAGGGCTGAAAGTCTGTGCTAGTCATAAGAGCAGTTGTATCATTTGACATCCAAAGCCAAAACGCTTTTGTTTTAGTTGCATGGTTAAATTTTGAAGCTCTCAGATAATGAACATTACTTTAAAAAGGCAAGTACTCACAGCCAGAAACTAACAAGCAAAGAAATCTGTAATATAAACATAAAAATTGTAATCCTTTGGAAAACTTTGCTGTGTATAAATGACAATTACCATACCTCTCTTGCAGCAATTGTTATGGAGTATGACCAGCATGAAAAGGACACAGTGGAAGTCACAGCTTTTGAGTCAGAAATAACCAGTGTCAGTAACTGATTTCTGCCAAAAACCCAACCCAGAACTGAATCAGTTTTAAGACCCAATATACCCTAATTGGTTTCTTTCTGTCCATTCAACTATTTGTTTTTGTCTTCATATGATCACGTATTCATTACATACATACACAGGTATGTATTAGATACATATTTACATACACGTGTTTGATAATGAAGCATCTTGAATTCATGAATGAAAGTTAATATCTCCCAAACAGTTTTTCTTTCTCTGTAATTCATAGGAATCTCACAATGTTACTCCCAAATAAGCTGTAGAATCCTATTTTCAGTGAATACAATGACAGAACCTTGTTTATTTCAGCAGAAGTAGAATTGACTTGCAAACCAAACTGTTTCCTAGTTTTTAAATCACCGGCTTTCTTCTTCCAGTTTTAAGCTTCATTTATTATAGACTTAGCATTTTAATAAAAACCCATTGTATCAACATGGACAAAATTATAGATCACTTTGATGTCTTCAAAAATAATTTTCACAAATATTAACTTAATCTTTGAAAAATATGAGTTCATCTAATGCATTCTAAAACCTGATTTAGTTTTATGCAAAGACAGGCAGTTTTTTGTGTCAGTCTGAAGGTTGGAAAAAACCCTCTGTGTATTTTACAGCTGCTTCCGGAGAAAGTAAGTATCAATGAATTGTGGCCTGTGGAGCACAACTTAAACAATCTTATGGCTACTTATTTATTTTGCTTTTATTCAAGATATATTTCTCCTTTTTTGTATCAAAATGAAAATGTTGATAAATTGCTGTATTTGTTTCTATAAGCAATCTAGAATTTCATAGTTTTTAGTTATTGTTGATACAGTGAGATGGCTGAACACACTGAACATTCAGAATAGGCCAGGGCTCAAAACAAACAAAAAAATAAATTAAACACTAAATCAGTATTCCAGTTAGGCAGCTGAGAAAATTAAGGCTTTCTGAACTCCTTTCATTGTCACCCATATATATATTTGCATGACTCTTCTCAAGAAATTTTGGCAGAAATGTCATGTCTGCTTCCAATACTTTTCATTCCCTGCACAAGCATGGAGAATGTGTTTCCAGAAGTACAATGCATGGACAGAAACACAGTGGTTACTCGATGGAAATTTCCAACCTGTGGCAAAAATTTACTTGGATCACCATAGGAGAATGCAACTGGGACAACAAAATGGAATAATAATAATAATAATAATAATAATAATAGCAGCAGCATTATAAACTTATAACCTAAAGGTTGGAAAGCTAATACAGCTTACAGAGGGGAAAACTTACTATCACTGAACAAATTTGGCACTAATTAGACTAATTGTGTGCTGGTCATTGCTGATATGTTCTGCAATGATATTCTCCCTCGTTTGTCATGTTGATACCAATATCTACCAATCTGTGTGAAACAGGAAATGCTTTTTCTTTTGTACCTTGATCATTGGAAGCCATATCTGTTGTCACCTCATAGCAGAGAAGGAGTTAGTCACATTGCAGCACTTTGTTTTACCTGGTGGTTTCTGATTGCCACTTGTGTTTGAATTCCTTGGGTTGCCTTCCCAGTCTAGGAAATGTCGTGATGAAGATCTTGGCTTATTAAAGAGAATGTTTTGTTTCATTTGCAATATGTTTGTTGTGACCTATACAAACACCTAAGGGTGCGATTCTAATGTAACACACTCACAAAAAATAATAATATAAAAATAAATTAAATAAATAAAACACCCCATGAGTTTCCACGCTGGTTTATATGGTAATAATTTTACAGTCCTCCTAAGAGCCATCTTTTTGACTTCTGATTGGTCACTTTAATATTCTGCAGTGTTACCCTCTTGCTCTTTCACCTTGTCAGAAAGCTGTGTGTTCTGCAAATACCAGACACGGTGTACTTTAATAACTTAATGATAACCCTTCCAATCCTAATTGCTTTAATTGCTGCAATCATGGCACCGTAACACCTGCAATTCAGAGTTCATATGAAATAATAAGTAATGTGAACCTGTGTAGGGGCTGCCAATAGGTCACCTGTAAGGTGCCCTGCTCTGTTCCAAGCCCGTGCTACAATTCTGATGAGAAAGAAATGGTTCACTGAGAGCTGCCCCTGAACGGGCTGTGTGATGCCAAGTAAAGAATCTGATCCTGTTCATGTGTGTTCTAACAGAGTGTGCTCTCTGCAGCTCCAGCCTTGCCAGAAGGATTGCAAATAAAATGAGTGGAAGTAATTATAAGTTGAGTGGCATAGGATATAGTTTCCTGGAAGAATTGAGATAAATATGGATTATAATTTTTTACCTCCATAAAAGTTGACAGAGATGCCTATTAGGAAATCAGAATGCTGATTTTAGGCAAACTGAACCCCAGAGTTTATAATGGTTAAGTTGCAAAGGCGAGTGTCCAAACACATAACTGAAGAATTTCTTTGCTTACATGGTAGCTATCTTCCTTTGTGACAGAGAACTGGAAGAGCAGAGCAGCTGTCAGTCTGAGATGCAATCAGTCTCCTACAACATATGCTTCATGACATGCAGAGAGGGGGACAGAAAATAAACATCATGGAGATTTTCCTGGCTGAGAGAACTTGCAATACAGAAAAACAGACTGGCAAAGTAGATTTATTTGAACATTTAGCAAAGCTAAACTTTTTCACAAAACTCCATCTCAGGCTTCATACTCAAAATAATTTCAATGCCTTTTGAGGCTGATACTAACCAAAGTAAGAATAATGTTCAGTAACAGGAAATAAAATAGATTTTGTTTTGACATTCTTAAACCGTATATTTCAAGTTGTCATTTTGCTGTGACATTTCAAAATAATATTTAACTAAATTCATTGCCTAAGGATTCAGAATTTGGAAAAAGTATTTTAACACAACAAAATTTATCAACTTTCAGTATGGTTTTTTTCACTAGTACATTTGGGTAGGAAATAAAGGTAACAGTTTTGTTCAGGTGTACTCCAAGCAGATTGTTTTCTCTGAGTGTGTTCCTCTTCACACCACAACAAGTAAGAAAGAAGTTCATTTTATAAATGCTTGTACTGGGCACTACCCAGTGCTACACAGAATGGCCAGACCTAAAATTTCCCATTGTTTTCTTTGATACCACCCCCTAATTACAAGGTGCATTTTAATAAATTTAGTAAGTAAATTTCGAGTAAAGTTTCTTTACTATAAAAGGGTTAATTTTTGCTTCAGTGCAGTCATAGTAACAATCTCAGATATATTTGTTGATGCTGCCAACTGAGTGTTATGAAACTGTGAAAGTATACAGTCAGGAAATTTCTATTTCTGTTAAAAGTCTAAAAGTTTTAAGCTGCCGGTCATAAAGTTTACTTTGTTCTAATAACATCTGCTTTAGTAGAGATTAAAATAATGTGGATCAATATCTTTTGTGATATTTATGTCTTCCACATTGCCAAAAGATATCATAAGATATCATATATCATTGGAGAATAATATTGAGTATTTGATTTCCTTGTCTATTAATTTTGCAGACCAAAGCCCCACATGGTGCAAGCATCTTTCCTTATAGAACTGTGGTTCTGCATCTGTAGTCCAGCATCCAAACTTGGCTTACAGAAACTGCCTATAATATTTTTTGAAGGTAAAATGCATTTTCTTACGCCTCCTGTGGGTTTCTAAGGAATCACTCCTACCTAAGCTCTTTATGAATCTCTTGTCTAGAAATTTGATTAAACCCAGCCCAAATCTAGTAACCTAAATAATATTATCACCAACTGAAGATCAGTGCACCAATTTAATTTTCAAGTAGGATGGCAGCTGGTAACTGAATTCTGCATTGAAGAAAGGGGAAGAAATTTCAGCTCCTGAATGCATTATTCAGTATGTAGATGAATGCCATTCAGTTCTTCCCACTTCTCATAAGTATTACGTGTGATCCCAGAGTGCATAAAGACAACAGTAATACATAGGTAAGTACTGCAGTACACTGCATTTTCTGAAAGGTGTCCTGCCAGCAAAATGGAACATATGATCCAGGCAGCTCTTCAGCAGTCAGCGTTGCCTTGGCTGTGGCATGTGTTGGCAGAGGAGCCAGAAAACGATGTGCTTTTGAGCAAGACTGTGCTGTTACAGAAGTCTGCAATCTGTCTCTAGCCAACTCCACTCTCCCTCAAACAGAGAACTTCCAATAGTTAAACAGAACTCTAAAAAGAAGTTTGGGCTTGTGATTGTCATATATGTTATGTAGTTAGTTAGCTATTAAAGGAACTGGTTTTTTGTCATTACATATTATAAAAGCAGGCAAGAGAGTCAATGTAAACATTGACAGAATATCTGTATTTTTTGACTTTGAGTTAAAGAAACTTGACTTTGAGTTAAAGAAACTTGCATAAACTGTTTCTTCTAAATGAAAAAAAAATATACAGAAGTTCACATAACAGAGCTCAAGCTGGTTTAAGTGCCTGAATAGTGTGTCTAACAACATTCATTAACATTTATAGCTTTGAAGACTGGATCTGTTGAACAATTTCCTTGTGTGCCAGTATCCCATAATTATATGTGCATAAATCTTCATAGAGGTGATTTCTTCCTTGCTTTTTAGTTAAGCATTTTCCCAGCTGTGAATTTTGGAGAATCATGTTCTTAGCAAGACGGTGCAAGAGAGTAGGTGGTGTTTTGTTATCATGTGCCATGTACATTCCATTGCTTCTTGGTTTCCTAGGCTGCCTTGTTAATTTTCAATACACTTGATTTGGACTTTGACAGGACAAATTTACCCCTAAAAGATAAATTTAAAAGAAATATTCTAGTTGTTAATGGGTTTGCTCTTTCTCTCAGTCAGATTGCATCTGGCTGATGGCTTTCCAATGTTCCTGAAAAGACCTGATAGCAGAGGCTCAGCAGGCTGAGGTCAGCTGCTGGTAGCCAGGACACAGGTAAGAGTTTCTCCTTTCATTAACCACGTAATGAAGAAAGAACAAAAACAAAGGCCCCTTAGGTTTTCTGCATCCTATTTCCAGATTTAAAATAAGCACAATTAAGTTTATGCATTGAAAAATGCTCAAAAATAATAGACATATAGAATAGTTTGGGTAGAAAGAGACCTTAAAGATCATCTTGTTCCAACTCCCCTGCCATGGGCAGGGACACTTTCCATTAGAGCACGTTGCTCAGACCCTGCACCTGGCCTTGGACATTTTCAGGGATGGGGCAGCCACAGCTTCTCTGGGCAGTGTGTGCCCTTCACCACCTTCACACCAAACAATTTCTTCCTTAGATCTAAGCTAAAGCTACCCACTTTCAGCTTAAAGCCATTACCCCTTGTTCTGTCACTGCATGCCCTTGCAGAAAATCCCTCTACAGATGTTTTTGTCCCCTTTAGGTGCTGGAAGGTGCTCTAGGGTTTCTCCAGAGCCTTCACTTCTGCAGGCTGAATAACCCAACTCTGTCCCTTCCCTCCAGCGCACTGATCACAGCACAGCACAGCACTGGTGTTGTCATCAATGCCACTGACAATGTCACTGACCATTTTTTTAAATAACATTGGTCCCAGTACTGACTTCTGAAAATACTATGATTCAATATCTTTTTCTGAGTCCTGAGGTCCTGTTGGTGTCTGGGATCTGTTGCTTTGTCTATACAGAAATAAGGATACCATCAAAATGTCATAAAGCAGTGACAAAGGACTAAAATTTTACAGAATTGAACAAAAATGGTTATCTAAGAAAAAGCCCTGACAATGCCCTGACAGCATAGAAAAGCAAATTCCAACATTAATTAATAAGTGTAGCATTAGTAGACACAATTTCTGTGTATCTCCAACTTGCTCATTTTCAAATTATAGATTGTTTATTTAGTGTTCTTCATTGCCAGTAAAACTTTTCCTTTAAATACAAGTTTATAAGGAGAATTACCCAACTGTGAAATTGGAAGCTCAGCTGTTTCAGCCCATCCTAACTTTTTTTTAAATGTTCCCCCACAGTAATCTGCACTTGTCTTTATAGTGCCTACAACTGAAAAGGATTATCTAGTCAGAATACATCAGTATATAATAAATGTGCTTCATTTCTTCTGCAGTCCTTAAAGCTGACAGCCAAAATGAATGTTTGTCTCAGCATTGGCACCACTGGTACTTTTGTAGAGACTATTTCATGGTCCATTGGACCCTAAAGGACATTGTTTTTAAAGGCATATTATCAAAAGGGATGAAGCATGCCATGAGAGTGCATATCAGTGTGTATTGAACTTAAGGGCAATAGTATTGCTTAGTTGATATTGTAAGGCTCTCTAGTCAAAATGTATTAAAACTAATCTTTATACCTCTCAGCTTCTATAATTATTTTTTGTCTAACCAGTAAATACAGGTCATGCAAGGCCCTTGTACATCATCAGTAACTTTCAAAGGACAGAAAAGTGCTTTATATTCAAGTAATTTATCCTTTCTGTATGTATATAGAAAAGCTACTATCACCACAGCTGTTATACTAATAGGCTACAGTGCCACATTAGCTGTGAAAGCAGCACAGCTCTGAATCCCATTTTACTGATTTATGTGCGAAAAAAACCCTCTACATTTCTTTAAAAGTATGCAGATTCACTGTTAGGGATATTTCCATGAAGTAATCAGCTCTCTTGGACACAGCTATTGAGCTGCACAATGCACATTTCTGAACCTCGGAGGTGGGGACTCATCAGAATATTCATTGGTCACCTCACAGCTATGACAAGATTGTGTGGGCAGTGCCTGATTTGATCCAGATTGCAGCAGTGCTCACTGGGTTAAATGCAGCCTGGTCCTGACAGCTTAACTGTCAGATAAATTGCTGCAGTTACAGCATATGAGTAAGCCCATAAGCTGATCACATTAATATTACAAAAATATGACACCAAAAACTAATAATGTTCTTTGACGCATCTGGACAGAAGCAAAATCTAATCTTGTCTAAAAGATCTCCATTAGCAGTAATCATTCTGTAATATGATCAACATATTCTTGTCAAAGCAGATACTACTGCACAGCATTAGGAAAACTGATTAAACATGGCATGCTGTTCTAAAATAAGCCTTCAACTTTGGGAATCTGAGCCTGCTGATTACACTGGATTTGTTGGCCAAAATATGTCCAAGGCATTTTCAAAATTGCTTCTTCTAGTGATTTGTTCTTAGTTAGGGAGAAATACACAGTGGTAGAAAAGGAGCCAAAAGCAGAGGTTAGGTCCTATAGAATCCTATAGAATTTGAACTGCTTGGGGAAGGAGAAAAAATCCAAAACATCTGAGAAGAGTTGAGCCCTTAGTGCAATAATCTTTTATTTCTCCCAGATAAATGCAGGTTTATAAATCCTTGGCTTGTAATACCTTGTGATACAATTGCATAATCAACTGGAGTCCCTGCAAGGGTTCTTATAGCTGAAGAATAAACACATCAAGAGCACATCAGGCTGTCAACTTCTTTGTTAAAAAGAGGCTTTACACTTGGTCTAAGCCTTTGGAAGTTTTTTGATGATTTGCTGGAAGTTTTTGCTGTGGAACATTTGGTCCATGATCCTCTAGTATTCCTTGCAGCCACAGAGGTTAATGAATTTCAAAGTGAGAATAAACCTGGGCATCAAGCACCTTGCATTTTTTGCTCAGTGTTGTTGCTGTGGTCCAGGAAAGTGCTATGAATAATGAAATAGAGCAATGCAAAGTAGATAAAGAGCTGTAATTTACAAAGCATGAGAATGGGGGTTTTTTTGATAATTGGGGGTTTTCTGTTTTGGTTTGGGCTTTTTGGGCTTTTGTTGGTCTGGTTTTTTGTTATTTGGGTTTTTAAATATATATATTTTAAAAAAAAATTAACTAATTCTTCTATAAAATCTCTGAAGTACAGCAGAATCCAGCTGCTCTCCCAGGAGTGTGCATTCAAATGCAGAACACACAGACTCTAATTTAAATTATAATTGGGAAAATATTTCCCCAGCTGTGAACTGGTTTCCTTTTTGGGGTTGCAAAAGGATCCAGATGGATCTGAGGAGCTTTAGTCTGCATCTCAGTTCCTTAAGGCTGAGAGGGTTTTTGACAGGCTGTAATTACAGGCTGTAGGTGTTTACTTTGGCTGGAAAATTAGTGAGCACCTTTAACAGCTGGCAGCAGCAGAGCTTCTCTAGAGAAGGAAAATGAGCTAAAAAGGTGCAGCAGATCAGGACGGTGGTTTCTGCTTTCTTGCGTGGAGGAGCTGAGCTGTGGCTGGCTGGGGGCTCCACAAGTAATGATGAGGTGAAACAGAGGAGGAAGGCAAGGCATGGTGTGAAAGACAGGTTTGTTTTCTTCTTAGAAAATGAGTTGCAACCTCTTGGGCTGCATTTCAGAGATGGAGCCAGGTGGATCCATCCCGGCTTCTGTAGCCCTGTCCCCTGCATGGCAAAGGGGACGAGTCAGAGCAGAACTTTGTTATCTCAGAAGTGTGGGAAGTGCTGTGAAGTACTGAGGAAGGAAGATATGATTTGCAGACTTGAAGTAGGTTGTGAAAGTCTGAAGACAAGATGGAAATAGCAAGGTGTCCCTGCTTCTGTGTAACATGAATTAATTAAGACCTATTTAGTGGTAGTTTTATTTGAGAACTTGACAGTAATTGCAGTGGTTAGACTAAGGTGAGAGCAATGCAGTGAACACAGTGACAAAGGATTTGAGAAAGTCAAAATATACAGTCTTGAATAAAATACCCACACACGATTAAGAGTCTGGGCCCGAGATACAAATGATATAATTTGGTTATTTTCTGTGATGTAAAGACAAAGGCAGCAACTGTCAGATAGCAAAGTAATGTTTCCTCAGCACACCTTTTGTATTTTCCTTCTCTTAGCCATTTTGAACGGAACATCAAACACTTTTTTTTTTCTCCTGATCAAAAGGACAGTTGTTACATTGGGATAAAGTACTTCCCAGTATTTATCCTTGTAAAGTGAAATATAGGGCTAAGTGTTGTAAAGTCTCAGATAATTAAGTTTAGTTTCTCCTGGCACGACCTTGTCTAACAGGATGGGCATCTGTATCATGGTGTTATAGTGTCCTCATGAGAGAGCTGCCTCGTTTTTACAGCAGGAGAGCTACTTCTAAGGTGAAGGATGTTCAATACTGAATCATAAATTCAGCAAGCCTACTCTGTCACAAGAAACAAATTCAATTTTACAGTAAAAATTGTACACTGAGTATCTGTGCTTCTAAAATGAAGATGGGCTGGTGATAAATGAGATCAGGGCAATAGATGTCAGACCCTCTAAATTATATGGACTAGACTGCAGATAGTACCAGACACACACTTGGAAGTGAAAGGAAATGAAGTGTATTTGCTTGTGTTAATATTTGTGTGTTAAGTATCTTTTAATTTGTGTGTGTGAAACATGAAAAAAGCTTCACTTTTCCCCCTGCAGTGCCCAACCCTGGCTCACAGGAGGGGCAGGGTTTGCTGTTCAGTGCCAGAGTGTCCACTTGGCACATTTCTGCCCCTCCACAAGAAGCAGGAGGGCACTGCCACTGGGACAGCCCATGGTCAGCCTGCCCTTGCTCAGGCTGTGCCAAGAGCCACTTTTAACCTCCCAGTACCATGGCTTACTTTTTTAACATTTTTCCCTGATGGTTTAGCCCTTAAAAGTTAAGCTCATAAGGTACATCATTTCAACATGATTTCAAACTAGAAATGATGTTTCAGTAATATCTTATTAGAACTAATAACTCACTCTGTAATGAAATTTTAACTCCACCAACAGTCAAACTGAATTAATACAAAGGAACAGGAATACTCAAACAGAAAACCTCAATGATTTCACTTTCTCTTCTGTCTGTAAAATGCAATATTTTCCCCTTATTAAGGCAGTATATTTCAGGGGAATTAAAATTTATACACAATTAATAATATCTTAAAATATCATTATTTCTTGGATATTTTCAGTGAGAGAACTATTGAGCAAATCTTTCCCTGGAAGATGTAGATGCAGAAATAAAATTTTAAAAAGTGGTGTGCCATCTGTAGTAAGGAAATGTTGGTACTGGCTTCACAGATATTTATTATAAATACACAGGAACAGATTTTAGCATTTAATTTGAAAATTTTAGCATTGAGATAAATTCAGTGAAATGGATTCTTGGACATACTATGGTGCATTGTATCCTGGACTTTTGGTAATGTTTATACTTAATGTGGTCTTTTGATTTACATCTACCCAGAGGTGCAAGAGATTGCCAAAGACCCTAAGCCTGCACTAATCAGCAGAGGTGATGGGTGATTTCAGAGACAAAACTCTCTTGGGAGTGACCATATCAGTGTGCTGCTGTTCTGAATCATCTTTAAAACTTTCTCCACTGAGTGTGAAGGACATCCCCTCAATTAAGGGGTTTGGTGGTTTGCTTAATTCAACACTGCTCTGTTCAGCAGGTCTGTACTGAAGAGAAAATCTGCTGGATTTCAAGATATTGCCATTAAAGGTAACTCTGAAATTCTTCCTCAAAAATATCTTGTCTTTAAAATGTGTTAAAAACTGGGTTTTGTGTGTTTTCTGTAAAGAGTTTTCTACAGGTTTTGAAAGCTGAGGAAAATACCACCATCCTTTTCTTCCCGTTAACTTGTGTTTCAAAAAGGATGGACAATAAATCCCTTCAATCCTGCTGGATGAGTAATTTGAAAGAGGAATTTGACCTCCTGACAAAGTTGCTCAGTGACCAGTCACAATAGTGAGTGAGGTTTCAGTCAGTGATAATTGCTGTGTCTTACAGGCAGGAGACATTGATGCTCTCTAAGACAGAAACTGAGACAATGGGAACAGTTTGTGATGACAGGGAACTTCCCATTCATGTGTTGGGCCTCTCAGAACTTCTCATAACCAGATGTTGCCTTGACCTTGTGAGCTACAATCCAATAGCTCTGATTGTGTGTCTGACACAGAGCACACACAGCTAAGCCAGGCTGTGTCCTAAGAAATTGATGAGTAGCCCAGGTATGTACAAGGGGAAAAAAAGAATATTTTAATTAGTCAGAATAAATCTGGCTAAGAAGAATTTAGTCACCTGAACTGTCATTGCTGAGAATTACCTTACAAAATTTATGACTGTCCTTATGGGCTATGTTCTAAATAAACTGATAGAAAAATAGGGAACAAAAATGTGAGCATGCTTCCCATGCATCTCTCATGTATATCCAACCAGAAGCAAAGCTCTTTGAAATGGAATAATCCCAGGAGTCAGATTTTCTGATGAACACGATCTCCCAGCAGCAACACACCTGTGATTTGGTGAAAACTGAAAGGCCATCAGGGTGAACACAGATCAGAATTATCCTTAGTTATTAAGATTATATGAAATTTGTGGTGTGTCTGTGTGTAATAGTTGAAGAATATTACAATGCTGAAACATCATAGTTGCTGGTGAATGCTCTCCTGGTATGTTAGGAAGAGTCAGAGGTCAAAAATCTCAATCCTGATCTGAATTTCCCTAACTTTCAGTAAAATCTTATAGCTCTACTATATATATAAATTAAATTTTTCAGCTTTATTATTTAACTTGTGTTTAAATTCTTACCCTATATATTCTCTTTGTGGAAAATTTAGATTTTTTTTTTTAATCAAATAAAACTGTTTATGAGAAAGGGAAAAAACATTACCTAAATTGCTCTTTTTTATTTTGGTTTGGAAGTGAACAGAAATAAACATGTAAAAATAGCATATTTCATCGTAAGGGGAAGAAGGAGGGGTGAATATAATTTCCTCAGGAAGAAAATGCTAATTGTGCTACCAGATGCTTAAATTATGCACACTAAAACACTTTTATATTAATCCAACTTCTTAGCAGGAAATCATCTTTGTGGGTAGTTAAAGACAACCTTCTTCAGTGGGCCATATGGATTAACACAACAAAACAGCACAAGCTGCAATTGTGTTACTTATAATTCAACACCTAAAATGCCTGAAATAACCAAATTTTTGAGAAAGGAAATTACTTAATTATTTTAGTAAAGACTTGTGGTCCAAAGGTTATTTGTAATTGCTTTTGGTGAGTTTACTTTATATTATATTTCCGCCTTTTATTTATTTTAAAATTCTTCAGAAATGAAGAATAAAGACTTGTTCCAGTGAAGTGAAACTAAGCTAATACAAAAGTTAATGAAATTAGTTAAGAGTTTATGTTATAACTCTAAAAGAAACATTATTCAGGAATGTTTCAAACATTTTCAGAGGATTGCTGGATGTTTAAAAAATGCAAGAAGCTTAACAAACTGATTCAAAGGAGACAATTACTAAATACTGTGCACCTACAAGGGACTTGCTGCAGTAAAGAGTTTGGTATTTGGCTGTTTCTAAAAACTGAAGTGTTGTGGGGGAATTCTGTGCTTGTTTTGGGGTTTCTTTAGCTACTTTGCCTGGCTGAGGTCTGATGCTGAGGTCTATCAAGCTCCATTTGATTTGTTTCAGCAGTCACAGTGGTGGCAGTGGCCGAGGGACCATTTCTGAAAAATATACCTAAACTAATTTGATATTTGAAGGTAATAGTGTAGGAATTATAATACTGTAAAAGACTCTCTTGTAAAGTCTCTGTGTGATGTGTGTGGCTCTGAGGCCCCTGGGGGACAGTGACTCCCAAAGCAGGGGAAGCAGCTCCATGGCACCTTCCTGCCTGTCTCATGGTGAACTTTGTGGTGTGATTGTTCTGTGGAAGCTCAGATGGGGGTTGGGGGGCCCAGGGGTGCTGCTGACAAACAGAACTCACTGTGAGAGCAGAGATGCCCCCAGAGGGGCCTGGTCTCTCCAGGTGCAGACAGAGGATCTCTCCAGATGGCTCCAGGAGGTATGAACATCCTCCTCTGTGCCCTGCTCCTGCTGCTGCAGCTCAGAGCCAGGGCTCTGACATTCCCATTTCTGCTGGAGGCAGAAAGAGACCCAGCCCATGCTGGGAGCAGCTGTGGGGTCCTGGAGGGTCCTGTTGGGAAGCAACGTGAGGCTGGGAAAGAGCATCCTCACGAGGGCTACTCTGGAGACACCCAGAGAAGAAATGGCCATGGGCTGGCCCTGGCCCTATGTGCAAGCTTTTAGAACTGTGTAATATCCATTTAAAAATTAGCATTCCTACAAAAAGAAAGAGGGTTCAGTTCAGATTCAAGGGATGTCTGGTGCCATAATTTTGTTTAGAGCTCTTTTTTTTCCATAGTAGAGTTTAATGGAGTTAGAAAAGAGTAAAAAACTTGATTGTAATGAAAATAATTTTGAGTATATCAAGTGAGTGCAATTAAAATCTAGATACATAAATAATATGCTGTTCTAATTAAAGGGGGTGGTTTTTTTTTTGTTCATAATACAAATACTAAGGAGGTTTTGTGGTTCTTTTTCTTCTATTCTGCTCTTTAAGATTAATTGAAAACATAGGCCACTCCACACTGAGAAAGGTATAAACAAGAATTTTTTTTATTTTGTTAAATCTTCAGCAGTTACCCAATGGTCTTGTTTATTTTTCATACTGCAAAATTCTTTTTTTGATTACATATGTCTGCACTATCTTCATTAATGCGCCAACCAATTTGGCTGGTTAATATTAATAGCAGTAAGTCATCATTTCTTGATTGATAAGTGATTGAACTAAATCAGTATATTTTATTTAGTCAGAGCTCCATTTTTAGGCCCAGTTGTCTATTAAATTTTGCAGGAGACTACACAGGAGGAGAGAGGCAACATGGAAATAGAAGAGATACCACACCTTGCAGAGCCTTGTTAAATTGTGTGGAGGATTTGTGTGGGCAGAGCTTATGGCAAGATGAAGGGTGAGCTCTTGATTTATATCAGTGCCCTGGGGCCTGCCACCATGGCAGGTGACACCATCACCCTTCTCTAGGCTCAGCTGCATAATTCAGGACAGGGACCATGAGGATCACATTTCTTAGGTATCCTGCACCTGGAGAATCCAGTAACAGCATGAAGTGGTCAAGTGATGAAGGTTTTTGCCAGTGCACCAAAATCAACTTTCTAGACGCCTTACACAAACATGCTAACAGATTTAACTATCTAAATGGTATTTTCCTCTCAAACGTCAAAATTTTGAAAGGTTACAAAACGAATTAGTGGCTCTCTGGCTTATTTTTATCTCCATTCTGTAAAGTTTACTGATTTAGTCATGTAGAGACGAGACATTGTAGAAAGAGGAAGACATACATTGTTTTCAAAAGTTTGTGGAATTATAGACATGAGAAATGGAATGGTTAGTAGGCATATTAAGTTGGTAATGAACCTTTAAGTACAGGACTGCTGTCATGCATACAAGTTATATACTTTTTCACACTCATAAGTCAATAATCATATTCTGATCTCTAGTTCTGATCTTCTGCTGAAAAAGCACTTAAGTGCTAACTTGGACTGCTAAAATTAGAGGTTTTTTATAGGTTGCATTGACTTGAGCCAAGGAAATAATGGTTTGAAGCATTCCCGGAGCCTCACCTGCTACAGCATTTCAACTTCTGGTGCATTACAAATGAGACAGACAGGTTTATCAGACAGAGAGTACAAGAGATGCTTGAGGACATTTCAGATTCAAAGGCTGGTAAAAGGCATAAACAGAGAAATATTTATTTCTTTATTTGTCGGTGCATTCCATGACCAACATGAACTGGGTGTGCAAAACAGCCCTGTCAGCTTTGTGTGGGAGGCAGGGGTGCCAAGATGTTAACAGCAAAGACCTTGCTAATTTGAAGAAGGAAAAGTTGGCTTATGTTGACTCTCTATATGTATTTTTATTTCAATTCATGAAACTTTGAAGCAAATGGAAAAAGATAGAGATAGGCTGAAACTAAACTAAGGATGAGGATGCTGAACTCTGTGTGCCATAGAGTCTGCAGTGTGCCCTGTAAATAAATGTCTGCTCTCCATGGGGAGCTCTCAAAATGAAACCTTTCCCTTCTGTTGACTAAAAAAAAAAAAATATGACCTACTGCTCATCCACTGTTCTGAAAGATTTTATCCTTGAACACTCTAAACTCCATTGAGTGTGAAAGGACTTCAGCTGGTTGTCTTTTCTAGTCTCAGTGAACACCAAGTGCCTGAGGCCAGCACTCCTGTGAGGAACAGGGAGATTCATGCTGTGGTATTCCCTAGCAATGTTGTGCTAAGGAGCTTAGCTGGAAAACATTTCATGTAGGTAGCAATTTGTCATTAAAACTGAGTAGAGAAAGCTAAGGTTAAATGAAAAGCATTTAAGCTCTTATCAGGATAGGCAACATATTTTTCATTTTGGGAAAGCATGTTTAGACATTGAGTAACTGATACACTTGGTTCTCATAGTGTACTGGAAATGCAGATAAACTTGATAAGCAAAGACACGTCTGCTGAATAAGAATGTAGTTTATCATTTTTCTCCCGAGGTAATGACTACCTATTCACCCTCCCCTTCCTTAGCAGCATCTATAAGACTTCTCCTCCATTCCCTCTCACAGTGACAGTGCAAGATATTCCACTTATTATTCTTGTATTGCCAACACTGCGCCTGTCGTCTTTAATGATATATGGCCTTACCTTGGTGGTGGTTAATCTGATGATGAACTAACTCCCTGGAGGTTACAGGCACCATTTTCTCTGTTTCTAGCAGCCAGCATCACATGGTGATGAATATTTTGGGCTTTTCTAACACCCTCCACTATGTGCACATTTATAGAGGGGGAAAATTATAGCTATAGCTTCAAATAAAGCAATTTCTTGGCAAGGCATCCTTGGTGTCTTATGTACCTCATTCACCAATTAGACAATATTGGAATGATAATGAATTAATTCAGGAGAGTGACAAAATCCAGGAGTGGCTCCAGGAATGAAGGTCCTCAAGTGAGAAGTAAAATCAAGATTCATCAGTTAAATATCTCACACAGAAGTCTACTGAACACTTAAAACATTCGAGCAACCAAAACTCTGCTTTCCAGAAGTGAAACTATTTCACTAAAGACACCTGCTCTGTGAGAAGTCAGGCTGAGAGAACAGGAGTTGCTCAGCCTGGATAAGAGAAGTCTCCAAGGGAGACCTTAGAGCCGCTTCCAATACCTAAAGGAGCTACAGGGAAGCTGGAGAGGGACAGGTGGACAACAGGAAATGGCTTCAAGCTGAAAGAGAGTAGGTTTGATTAGCTATAAGGAATAAATTCTTTATTGTGAGGGTGGTGAGGCCCTGGCACAGGTTGGCCAGAGAAGCTGTGGCTGCCCCATCACTGGAAGTGTTCAAGGCCAGGTTGGATGAGGCTCTGAGCAGCCTGGAATAGTGGAAGCTGTTGGAAGGGGGGTTGGTACAGGTGATGATCTTTAAGATCTCCTCCAACAAAACTATGCTGTGATTCTATGATTAATTACTCTTTTGGCTGAATTTGGCTAAATTTTCTGCTTTTGAATGTGATTTTAATGCTTTCATTTATTTAATCTCTGTTACAAACTTTCTGTTCAGTAATTACACTAGAGATGTTTAAACTAAATTTCAAATATTCCAAGCCATATCAAAACTGCAAGTGTTTTGAAATGGAAAATTTAAAATATTTGCATTTTAAATTTAATAAGACTGCTTAGATTATATAGTAATAAATTTAATGCAGATTGAAGTCACCTCGTGGTCCAAATGCCTCATCCGATGTTATCTGGTGAACATTCACTTGTGGTTTGTAATGACTATGGACTGCACAGAAGTTTATTCATATGTATATTTTAAGTAAGGTGTATATTTAAGAATTTCCCAGTCAAGTTATGCATATTTTATAAACAGCATAAATTAGAGAGAAATAACAAAACTATTTTTGATGAGGTGTTTTCTCAGATTTAGCTACCCATTCTTTCCTCTGACACTTTTTAAGACTGGCCTACTTTAGTACCTCTGTTCTTAATTAGATTTCTTGACTGTTTTCATGTTTCCATTCCCCTATGATCCCAGTATAAAATATGAAACTTTAGGGTAAAGTTTTAAGATTTTTTTTTTTTTACAACAGAGCAGGACTGTATTTAGATTAAGATTAATGGAATGACTTACCCTATTTTAATTGCATATTATGCTAAGGGGTTTTGTTTGCATAAATCAAATAAGGACTACAACAATGTGGTCTAAACCCTCCAGAAATCTGATAAAGACAGCAGTATATTATGCAGTTTATTCATAATTTAATGGCTTAGAAAACCATTTCAATTTTCATTCTCTACTAACCTGGTCAAGGAGGTCAGGAAGTGACAAGATAGAATGTAGAGCATGTGCTGAGTATTTTAGGAAGTAAAACAATTCAATTCACAGTGCTGCAATGGTGATGTTTCCTATAGTCCCATAACAAGCTCAGAAAGGAAAGATGTAAAATCATATCCTTTTTAAGTTTACTGGAGTTTATACTTCCCAAAGACGATTGGGATAGTAGGTTCAGTCAAACGAGGAAGAAGTCCCCAAATAAATAATTTATTCCCCAGCATGGTACAGAGTTCCTGTAAGATCTGAGAAAAGTAAGGCTGCTGTAACAGCATGGGACACAGTGCAGAGGTCCCTACATATCCCTAAGGTGCACCCAGGTTTGTAGAGAGCATTTTATCCCTTATCAGACAGCTGCTGAAGGAGCAGATCCTGGGGGGTTTTCTCTTGTCTATAATAATCCCTTAGCTCCAACACCAGGAAAGCCTTTTCTTCTTTCCTGAAGTAAACATCCAGAAATCAATACTGGTTTTTGCAACCCTTCATAGGAGAAACTTAAACAAAATCTGTTCTGCCTTGACCCGTAGTATTTACTCTGTGTTGCGGACTACATGGAAGAAACCTCCAGAGGACTCTTTAGTTTGGATATATTTAAAGGGAACAGACGAAATCTGACTGCATGCAATTGATCCTCAAAATGGGGTTATGAATACTCTAATACTTCCCAGTGATATGAGCAATATGACCTTTCCAGATTAATGTGTTCTTGTCTTTGCAAACAGCCCTATTTATGGCTGACCCAATTACTTACGAGCACATTAATCTGAGATCTAAATTGTTAGGTGGGGAAGTTTAGAGTTTTCTTTAGAGTCATCTACACTTCTCTATTATTTTGGATAAATGCAATCAGACCTCCTGGGATAGATGTACAGCTGTTTTAGATCTACAGTTAGAACAGGGTTTCTGTTGGTGCTGGTGAAGGTAAATGATTAAGCACAGGAATGAAAACCAGGAGCATTTTCAGCACTTACTGGTGGAGTTGTCTCAATCTCTGAATTTACCAGTCTGAAAACTGGGAACAATTCAAAGAGTAAGTCTCGTTGGATATCTTCTGACTCAGACTCAAGCCCTAAGCCAAATGCAAGAATTAGCTGGTTCTAAGGGGAGGGAGGAAGCCCTCACTACTGCAGCAGTGCAGGCAAGGACAGAGTCCTTAACAGCCCCACTCCAGAATCCTTTCTTCCTCTCACCCTTTGGATTTTGTACTAAAGAAATCCTTTCCTTAACTCTTCCTATGTATTTCTCCAGTAGGAGATCACCGACCAAGGTGTTGACTCCAGACAGGCACAGACCTCAGGACTGCTGGAAAAGGCTATCAAAGCACACTGATGTCAAGGAAGGTGTGAAATGGCTGATTAGGTTAAACATTTACTGGAAAATAATCACCTCCTCTGACAACTATTTAAAGCAGGAAGATTCCCAATACCATTATCTACTGTTTTCTATATCGTTCAGTTACATTTTAGATACATTATTGGGAGGACAGCTTTGAAAAATATTGTCTTTTGAAACTTTATAGTGGGGCATAAATTATATTAATAGGACTTCATATAATTTTGTTTGTATTAATTCTTAATTGTCTTAAAATGTCTAAACAATCTTAACTAACTAAAAATGTGCGGCATGGAGACAAACTCAAAAAACTGTTTTGTAGATCCCCTCTATAATTTTAATTGGACTAAATACATTGAACAGCATATATTTGTATTTTATCTAAGTTTATTCAGTTTCTTCTATAAAATCTAGAATAAAGCTACTGGTGCCAGGACCACATTAATGTTAAATTTCATTTCTCTGATGACAATTGCAGCTATGTTCAGAACGTGAGTGCTGACCCCAAAAGACAATACACTCCATGTTCAAATAGAATAAAAGACACTGTAAGAACATAGGAACGCCAAATACCATCAGAACAGGTTCTTGTAACAGGTCAGGCTGTGCACAGAGGGCTTTGAGGATTTTGCTAAAGCAATAACCAGCTCTGTCAGATACATCTTTTGACAACCATGATGTTCCTACTTTGCCTTGATTCAGGAGAGCATTGCTCCAAGTGCAATACAAACCATGACAAGATTTGTAACAAGTTGCAGATTAAAATACTTTTAAATTAAAATTCCATGTGTAGAGGATTAAAATTGCAAACTAGAAATATGAGAGAGATCAGGGCATATTTAACAACACCTCTTTAAAACTCAACCTTATATAATGCTGGGCTGCCACAAGCTCTTTGTGAGCAGTGACATTTTAAGAAAAGCTTCTGTCCATTTCTTTTCCCATTTACCCTGCAGAATGCTTGCTTTTCCCTGTGCCCTTTTCAAGCAGACTGGCATTAATAAAATATGGGAAAACAGTGAATAATGCAGAGTAGAAAAATGAAACAAGTTTGTAAAAGTGCTAAAAACCCTTACCTCATGAGGCATAGGTCCTGATGAAAAATTTCTGACATTTATTGCTGGGATGTTGTCCTGTGCAAGTGAGTATTTTACCTCGGTGCAAGGTGGAAGGCTGAAACTAACAGTTTAAGTATGCATTAAAATCTGGATACAACTTCATTCAACCAGATATCTCCAGGAATATTGACCATCCAGCTCAGAGATACTTGGTACCCTGGAAGTACAACAAGTGCCAGGGAGAAATATTATCCTCCTTGTATTCCCCTGGACACTGTGCAGAGGAGGGATAAAGACCCTCCCCAAAAGTGACATTTCATTTAAGTTTGTTTATATTTATTATTAATGATCTTAAAATGTCTAAATCTTAACTAGCTAAAAATGTGTGGAGAGGAGACAATATGTGGAGATCTCTGGTTTTGTTTCCTCAAGACTTTCCGGCTTATCACCTGAAATGTGCTGCTGGAGATTGTCCCAAGCTAATGTCACTGGCGGCCACAGCTGTAAAAGAAATACAGGTGGAATGAACTGTGCATGTTGATGCTGTGAGGATAGCAAGCACTAAAGCTCTGTTTAACCTGTCTCTCCTTGGATTCCATGAAATTTCTTCCTGAATTCTGCATCTAGCTCATTTTGCAATCCTGTAGATTATTAAATAGATTAAGGTAGAGCTTCATAGGAACTTCTGAAGGTTGGAAGAAGGGCTAAATCAGCAAGAAATCCTCCCTGTGGGAAAGTGGCCTCTCCTCTCTTTACCCTCTGTTAAACTCTGCCCCTGCGCTTTCAGGCCTGTGCAGTCCTAGCAAAGTGCTAAAGCAAAATTATTTAGGGAAAGGTGAATGAGAAGAGCAAGAAGAGAAGAAGAGGGTAACAAACTGCAAAGACAAATAAACCTAAAAATTATTTTAGAAAATCTTCCCACATTAGGAAGGTATGTAAGTGAAAACCCAGCCTTTCTCAAAAATTTACAATCAGTAGGATTACTCAAGAAGTAAGTTTTGTCTCAAACTTAGAAATGTTGATTCACATCTGGCCCTTAGCAAAAATGCAAATCTGTTAGTAGCTTCCAGAATTCTTCTCAAGTAATCATTCAAATAGCATTTATATCTAGGAAATGTTTCTTGCATCCTTCCATTTCCTTTGACATAGATGAAAAAGAGATTTGAGTTAATAGAGACAGCAGTATAACCTATTTTAGTACTAATATAAAAGTACTTAGCTGTTCCTTGAGTGGCTATAACTTGAGAAAACCATTGTTTTTATGGAACATTCCTTCCTGTTTTAAAATTGCATGTGATTTGGAAATGCCTTATTTTGTTTTGCACATAGCACTGCTGGTGCTTACACAACTATTAAGGATTGCTACTAACTCTTCCAATTATGAGTGGATATAAGAAAGTCTCTACATTATATATCATATATTGTTTTTAGAAAATCAGTGAGAGTTTTGTCATTGGCCACATTAGAAGTTCAACATATTCTTACAGGAATATTATGCAGAGGTGATGGAGTTTCTGAAGGCAATCAGAGTGGCCCTGCTTGAGCTGGGGTAGTTGGACAAGAAGATCTCCATAGATCCCTTCCACCCTCAGCCATTCTGTGGTTCTGTGAAGTGTGAACTATCAAAAAGGAAAATTTAATTAATGGTAGAATTTAATTAATTTGGGAAAAAAGTATTCCCCTTCAAATTTTGTTAATGTCAAAAGTTTAGAGTTTGAGCAACCTTCAGATACTGTAGGCATGAAAGTGTAGGGCTGTTTGAAAAGACAGTGAAATCCTTAAATGTTACATT
Source organism: Hylia prasina (assembly GCA_013397195.1). NCBI lineage: Eukaryota > Metazoa > Chordata > Aves > Passeriformes > Sylviidae > Hylia > Hylia prasina. Next base: position 156,880 of record VYXD01011013.1, read on the forward strand.
CTGGAGGTAGGTTTGCACCAGTATAAATCATGTAATTTGACTTAATTATACAGACACAGTGCTTACTGTTATTATCTGATTATTAACCCCTATGTGAGCTATTTACATCTCAGTCTTGATTAATCATCATAATGATTACCTGCCTGTTGTGGTAATAATTAAGTAGAAAAGCCAGCAACAAAATAATAAGATTTTTAATATTCTTTTTAGATCAGACATAATGAGTGGGAGGAGTGTAATGGTGGGTCTTGAACATAAAGCAAATTAGATTACATTTGAAGAGGCCAATTTCTTGGTTTTTTTCACTTACAGATATTTACTTTTTGTCAACAAAAAGCTAAAAATGTTTAGGAGCCAAATAAACTCAGTAGAATAAAAGTCCTGCTTCTAATGCATGAGACTTCCTGGCATGCCAGAGGAGGAAGGAACTGTGTACACCTGACCCACACCTGTGCCATCCTTCCCACAGATGCTGGGCTCTGCAGGATGCCCAGCTGACCCTCAGAGGTGTGAAATGTCACCCTCCATTTCCACTCCTGGCGCTGCAGCACTTTCCACCAACTGAAGAGTAACATCAGGAGAAAGTTTTTAAAATCTTTTAAATTCTTCATCACCTGAAGTTGTGGATATCTAATGTTTAGTCAAACGTGGAATATACTCTCAACCTAGTACCAGAGTAATATCATGTGAGGCTGATCCAGCAGGGTTATCTCCACAGGGAAATGAGAGAAGTTTGCTGACTGTGGGCATTGGAAATTAGATTCAATAATGCTCTAAGAAATCTACTTCAAGGTGCTAATATTGCAAATGTGTTAGTGTACAGCATATGGCTCTGATCTGAAAAGCCTGAAGCATGAGCTCATTTTCATTGAGTGGTCCTGTGGGATGAACATCTTAAATTCATCTGGCATTCTGCAGCTGGTGTACATTTTGGAGGATTACTTGTAAGTGTTCATTTTGCCAGAATTATTATACTACTGCTGCATCACATTAATTTTTCTGCCCTTAATCACAAATTAAGATTTTTTTCACCAAAATTTCTTAGTGTGCTCTACTCTCTTCTCAGTGTTGACCCACTAGCCCAATGGAGATAAAACCATGGACTGTATGAAATCAACAGCCTTTAGAAGACCAGGTTGTCTTTAGAGATTTCACTGGTTTTCTCTGAGCTTCCTTGATTTTGTTTAGAGCTAATTATCAGTTCTTCATCTGAAGACAACTGAAAGCAACACCTTCAAGCCACATTACAAGTATATACAGAAAGATCCTATCTCCTTTCTTGATAATGAGGTGCCCTGATAGAACATCTGAAGTATGTTAGCATTATTTGCTTCATTCTTACAAAGTAATCTTGTATATACAAGGCTTGGTGTGCTGGGAGAACTCTTTTCTGATTGTCTAATTAAGCCATACCTCATGTTATTTCTCTTAGTGTTTCAAACATATTTGCATGGTTTAATTATACTTCTGTTTAAAATCCCTCATTACTCTTGGTTAGTTCAGGCTCACAGAGCATGGTAGGACACACATGCTGATCAAGTGCAGGTGTTTTCTCTATAAAGCAAAAAAGAACAAACACAAGTTTTTGATGATCATCTTTCATAAGATTAAAAAATCAAAATGTTCTTTGTTTCATTAGAACATCTTCAAGAAGGATAGATCTTAGTGGGATGCTACTAAGCTGTCCATGGATTAAGAATAGAGCTTAGAAACCTTATTTGATTCTGTTCTGACCTCTTTGAAACGTTGATTGCTTGTGATCAATTTCCAGCTCTGCTGTCAAACCTCTCTTTCATCAGCTCTCTGAATGCTACATGGAGCACTCAGAAAGTCCCATACCACTTCCCCCCTGAGGCTTTCTCGTCTGGTTTTGCTCTTTGTCTTTTTCTGTGATTGCATTTGTGTATTAAACGTAACCATGTTTTTATTTCTCTACAGATAGATGTTTGGGGATTTCTTTT
>VYXD01011013.1:158862-204108 GCA_013397195.1 Hylia prasina
TGTATATAAATTGCATTGTGAATACATGGTGAGGCCTTTCCAGAGGTTATTGTGTGGTTAAGGCCAAAACAGAAAATAGATTTTATGCACACATTAAGGAATATGCAGCTCCAGCTTATTATAAAGTTCCTTGATGCCTCAAATGCTCATGTGCATTTAACTTCACAGCCACGAGTAATTCATTGACAGTAATGGAAGTCCTTTTGTCCACTTTATATAAAGTGTTTGCTTATACAGGAATGAAAGTTTATGTCCTCAGTCACAGTGCAGTTCCTTGGAGGAATGTTTTTACTTGCCTTTCTTCTCAGTGCAATGAACCTTGCATAAGCCCTACATTTGAAGAACTGTTTTTAAACAAAAGGGAACTGGGTCTTCTACTTTCACTGGTTACATGGTTTACAATGTATCTTAAGCATTCTATTATTCTTTAAGCAAAGCAGAAATGCTTTTCTCAGTGAATAAAAAATGCTGGTATTTTGCTTTGCTCTAAGGATGGGCTTAAAAGGGGTTGTTCTATATGCTGCATGAATGGTTGGAGGATGGGGGAGAGAGAAGAGTAATTGCTTTTATTTCTTAATCTTATTTTTTAAAATGCTGTTAATGATGAAAATGTTTGCAGAGGAGATTAAACTCCAGCAAACCTTGGGTAGATTGAAATGAAGATGAGTTTAATGTCTGAGATTATCTTTTGAATACTTTTTTTTTTTAAAGTATTGCTCTGTCAGCTAAATACAGTTCTGATTTTTACATTTTTATAGACCACGTGAGTTCCCTGTAGGCATGTTGTCTCTCTTCAGTGATTTATATAGTTTGAATTATAGGGGATGATAAGCATTTGCTGTTCAATAGTGTAGTTAATGCTCAGCCCCCCCCGGGTAACAGAGCAATGAAGCATTTACTACTCCGTGGTAGTTCTGCAACAATCAGCAGCACTGAGGCTCTATCACAGTAAATTTATATCAGTACACTTCCACCTCGGGGAGCTGAACATTCACTCAGTACAGCCTGGGGAAAACTATTAGAATGGACATTTTCCAGTCTTTTTGGGTGGCACAACAGGAGGAGTTGACTATTGTAACTGGATCAGAAACAGAAATCACATACGCGCAACATGAAAATTATCCAACCTTTATTTTCTCTCCTTTTTGTTTCCTTCCAGGATAAAAAGTAAATAAATGCTTGAACTAGAAAGCTTTTGGAAACCTGGAAATTAAAAAAAGCTTCTGTATTGGCAGACCCATTGCCATGCTGGTGAGATGCCAGAGAGTCTAGCAGGGCTCCAAGCTCTTCACTCCTGTGCTTAGGAGGAACCTCCTCCGTGGGTTGGTGAGCTTTCAGGCACTGTGGCAGTACAACACTTCTGTTCCTGTGATTGTGATGAGAAAATAGCAAGGACTGCATCAGCCAAGCCATAATAGCATTTCTCCTCCGGGTTATTTTTTTTCAGTAGGCCTGAAAGCTTTTTATAATGGAAGCCAATACCATCAGGGTTGAGGTGAACAATTAGTATTCTCTTCTATCCTTCTGGTTGCAGGACGTGATGAGGGAAAAAAAACATGAAATGCCGTAAGATCGATGTCTGGCAACAAACCTGATGTTACTGGAAGAATTTTGGGGCTTTTTGATCATGAGTCAGTTTACACAACACAGTAGAGGGGTACACCTCTCTCAAAGTGGAGAAGGTTCTTTGGCACAGGTGTTAGCAGGGCTCACAGAAAGAGATCAAACTAGATTTGAAGGGAAAAAGGGATAAAGCCAGGCTCCCTAGAGATAAAACGTGACACATCACAACAGTATTGAGGGGTGGCTTTTGTGGCAAGGTCTGTGAGCCTGCAGTATGGAGATCCATTTGACAGCAAAAATGCAAAGGTTATTGATGTTAGAAACCATGGAAGTGCTTGAGAATAGTCAACAGGAATTCAGATTTATCCCTTCAGGGAGGGGTGGCATCAGTAGCCCAGGTGAAGTGGATCTACACCAGTGCAAGGGAACAGCCAGGAAGAAGTGAAAGCCCTTGGGCAGCAGTAACACCATGACATAGCTGCCATCATGGAAATGTGATGGAATGGTTCACCCAGCTGGAGTACTGCAGCTCCTCAGAGGGATAGGCAAGAAAGGAGAGGACGTTGGGTAGCCCTGTATTTTAGGGACTGTCTTGATTGTCTAGAGCTTGATGATGGTGGCAACAGGGCTGAGTGTTTATGGGTGAGAACCAGGAGGAAGGCCAGCAAGGCAGATGTCATGGTGGGAGTCACCCAACCAGGATCAAGAGGCAGATGAAAAATTCTGTAATCAGCTGGGAGAAGTTTCACAATAGCTATCCCTTGCTGTCCTGCAGGACTTCAACTTCCTTGGTGTCTGCTGGAAACACAGCACAGCAGAGAGGAAACATTCTAGAAGGTTCCCTGGAGTGTTGCTGGAACCTAGGAAGAGTGATCACCCCTTGTATGCTCAGCACTGCTGAGGGCACATCTTGAGAATTGTGCTCAATCTTGGGAGCCTTATTTGAAGAATCACATTGAGTCTCTGGAGAGTGTCAAGAGAAGGACAACAAAAGTGGTGAAAGGAGAACAAGGCTTATGAGGAGCAATGAGGGAGTTGAGGTGGTTGAGAAGGAGATTCAGAGGAGACATTATTGCTCTTTACAGCTACCTGCAAGGAGGGTGTAACAATGCGGGGGTAGGGGAAGCCTCTTCTCACAGGTTCAAGTGATAGAATAAGAGAAAATGGTCTTAAGTTGCACCACTTGGGTTTAGATTACATAGTAGGAAAGCCTTCTTCACCCAAAAGGGTTGTCAAGCACTGAAACAGGCCGTCCAGGGAAGCATTTGAGTCACCATTCCTGGAGGTATTTAAATGACGTGTAGATGTGGTGCTTAAGGGACATGATTTAGAGGTGAACTTGGCAGTGTGCAGTTAACAGTCAGACTTGATGATCTTAAGGTATTTTCCAACCTAAACCAGAATTCTGTGATTCTATCTTTGTATGAAAGGTGCTGAAACCAAAGAAGATGGAGGCCCCAGGAGGCCACAGTCCTTCAGCAAGATTGTGACAAAGTAAAAATAAAGCTGAGGTTCCCGGGGTGTCTTACTTAACGCTGTGGCTTGCTGCAGTCAACACTGCCCTCTCTCTGAAATGCATCTGGAAGCCTCAGGCTGTAGTACAGCCAGCATCAATAATAAGGACTGACAAAGTTAGTTTTTCTCTTGTAAATTATGAAAGATGAGGCAGAATAAAATATAAAAGAGGAGGAAAAGAAACTGCAGTAGGCAAGAGGAGTTTCAGCCTAGAAAACAGTGGGAAAGTGTGAAGTGGGATTTCTGCAAAGCGGGATTGTAAATGCTCCAACCCCACAGATGCTGTTGTGATTGCGAGAAAATATGATTGCAGTGAACTGAAGAGGTGTGAACTCTGCTTTGGTGACAGGGAATCTACAAATAATGACCATTATACCTACACTGCATCTTTAAGGCTGGCTGGTTGTAGAGACCCAGCAAGCATAAATCTAGGCGAGCTTCAGTGCATCTCTCAGGGCCCTGAGGTCTCACCATCACACATTTGCCAGCACCTCACTGCACCAGAGAGCCTGAACAGGCTGTCAGCAGCAAGGCTTCAAGCTGAGAGGGCGAGGCAGGTTTCCAGAAGATGCCTGTGTTATGCTTTGTGCTTGCCTGCCTGCTGCAGTGTGGAAACAGCATAAGGACACTTTGAAGAGGCTCAGAAAGGGTGATGTTGACAGGGAGGTGGAGGAGTGAGGGAAAAAAGCATAATTTTTGTTAAAGTCCTGGTGAAAGAACTGCTGACATCCTCTGGCAGTGGCGAGAACGTGAATAATTAAAAAGAAGTTTGATGGCATTAGAACTGGGACTGTTCTGAAATCAGCATAAAAATTAGGACACACAAAAGTTTCAAAGAATGGGAATCTGATAAATAATGGGGGAAAAAATTAACTGTAAATGGCTAATTGTCTGAAAATGCTGAGAAGATCCCAGCAGAGCTGTTCCAGTCAGTGCTCAGATGAGCATGGCTCTCTCTCTGCTGTCAGCAGGCATGAGCATCAGTCACCCACACCCAGCCTGAATCTGACCTTAAAGTGTGGACACTGATAACAAAACAGGGAGGACCACTTACATAAAGCCTGGCATGAATCCTACAGAACTGACAAAGATAAATCTTATCCAGTTAAACAATGTGGCCTGTTTGGTCACTCTAGTCAAGGAAATCAAAATTATATTCCAGTCCTAGAAGGAAGTTTAAAACTGTGAAATGGATATAGCAAAGAACTATGAATAAAATCACAGACAGAAATAAAAAGGTCACACTTAGAGTCAAAGGGAAGACAAAGGGGCATGAAATGAATATCAAAGGAGCTTACTATGAGGCAGAAGAATAATCTCCTTCAGGATTCAGGTAACTGACTCATTCCTTCACTTCATGCTGTAAAAGACAGGTGTCTTGGGGAGAGTGGTAGTAACATTTGAATTATTTCAGTAGTAATATCAAAGGAAGTTTCAAAGGAAGTTGAGAATGATGAAGGACTCATTAAGTCAAGATTCATAAACTGTGGGTTCAGAATTAGGAGAGGAACAGCTGTGGAAAATCCAGTATTAATGCTGTAAGTCTCAATGCACATGTAGGTGATACAAAGAATCTGTATCACTTTACCTCTGATAAAGCATTTACCTGGGCTGGTACCTCCATCCTCTTCCCTTTATCACAGTGTGCCTAAGGCAAGAGGAGTGAGTCCAGGCACAACATGAAGCTACACAATGCAAATAAAGGCAAGGGTGCCTCACAGAACATCTATTACAAGTGAGAGTCTGTATGATTGGAAGAGTGGATGTCTTCAGCTGAGAGGAAAGAGATATTTAACTCTCTGGAACTGAAAGAAATGACAGATTCAGTCAGAATGGTACTATACCAGACCACTTTTATAGACTCTTTCCAGAGCAGAATCACATAAGGAAACAATTTTTGATAATGTGCTATAAAATACATTCCAGGGAATATTCCCGTCTTGGCAGAGATTTAACTAGACAGTTTAATAAGCCTTCCATCCCTAATTTCCCTCTGCTTGTGATTCTTTAAGATGAAGCCACATAATTTTATGTTCTCTATAGTTTTTGATTCATCCAATATCTACTGATTTATAGCTTGACTTGTGTATAACAAACTCCAGGTTGCTTGAGGAAGAAAGACACCTTAATCACAAAAGCAGGCTTCAGTCACCTCATTGCCAGCTCCAGGCCCTAGTTTTGTTTATTTATTTAATCTGTGGAATGAAATATACCATAAGAAATATCTACATTGGCCAGCCTCACCTAAAGAGTCTTTATTAAATCCTCATATTAACAAAATGCAGAGCAGTAAAAATTATATGAAAACACAGGGCAAGATACATAGAAATTAGATGATGGTTTGGGGGAGGCCATGCTCATTATTAAAGTTTGAGTGTTGGAAAGAGGGGGTGTCATATTATCAAATAATACATATATTCTGTGTAGCTGCCAGGGACTGGGCACACTGCACAGCCTTTGATGGGCAATATGTAACTTTTGGAGGTGTGCAATACTTCACATGATGTGGATCCAGAGAAGACAACCTGTTTCTTCAGAGCATCTCTGAGATTCATATCTGTATCAGGTACTGCTGGCAAGCTAAATCTTTGACAAAATATCTGATATCTGAAACCCCAGCTTGGGAGTATCTGTTCTGGAGGAGAGAGGTGTTTGGTCTCATCTCACCTTACTGTAGAAATCTGAATCTTCTGCTGAGAAGAGTCACCTTCTGAAGGTGCTGCTCTTTGCTGACCCTCCTACTCCTACAAAACAGAGACACAGGCACTTCCAGAAGTGTTTATGCCACATGTCTCTCATAAGAGGAATGACTTCCAATCTTCCAGTCACCAAGGGTGAAGCTTAACCTTCACTTTTCAGAACATCCAGTTTGATGGGATAAACTTCAACCAACAAATGGAATACTTCTGACATTTTTCCTTGAAAAATGATAGGTGCTTTAAAAGACTGAAGTCTGTAACAAAGTTGTTCTGGGCTCCAAGGCTTTTATTGCCTTCATTCTTAACAGTGCAACATTTTCATACTCAGAAAAGGGGGAGTCAGAAGGGAGAATAAAAACCAAATAATATATTTGTGCATAGTAATCCTGAATATTGGGTAATTTTCTCCTTTTAGTAGGGTTTTAAATAGTATGAGAACTGATTGTGAATCAGTAAATCATAATTAATTATAAATCAGTCTTCACTCCAGATGTAATCTCGGGTTTTGGAACAGCTCTTGTTTGAATAATTACAATTTCAATTTTTACATTCAAGGCATGTTTGTATCATCTAGGATTTCTAGCAGGAATTCTGTTTCACTATGACTGTGTTGAACTCCAGCATGACAGTGCTGGTTCCTGTGAAGTAGATATGCAAAAAACAAGTGACTGGAAGTATCACCCATATTGATTTTTCTATCAGCAAGAGCTTACCGGGTCTCTCTTAATAATACAGTTGAATCTGAAATGGTAATTAAACATATGGGCTTAGTCCTGTGAAATACAGAACACCCAAACTCTAGCAAAGCAGTGAAAAATTTCTTTCAAGACTGTGTTTATAACTGGAACATTCTTAAACACAGTCATTGTGGGGGCTGACAGTAGTGACTGCCTAAAACATCCTCCCTGAGTTGTGTGGCAAGCCTACACTAAGTGTCCTGCAATTTTGGATCAGTTTCAGTTAAAATTCGGTTTGGAATATCCAGATGAGAAGTGTTAAAACAGATGAATTAGTATTGGAAAAATTTGGTGTACATCCATTTACCTTCCGCCAGACTGATGTGCAGCTTCCACATGCAGACTCCAGAGGCCCTCAGTGCCTGAGTGTGACCTGGTGAGCTGCTCTTACAAACTCAGACAGGTATGAACATTATTTATTGGAAAAAAAATACTTTAGACACGTGACATTAACGTTATGGGACAATGTTGAAGCGCGTCTGTGGTTTGTACTTCCTTTTTCTCAAATAACAAAGTGAAATTTGAAGCCACATATTAGAATAAAGTAAAAAATAGATGAGGTGGCCAATGGGAAAAACAATACATCTGTGCTTGCAGATTATGTCTTTACCTTGAACACAATACAATGGCTCAAGAGTGCTGTAGACTTGACTTTGTTCAAGGTAATTTGATATTGATCAGCCTTCAGGTGTAATGCTACAACAATCAAACTGATCAAATGTAATGTTACACAGATATGGTTTTACAGATACATTATTTCTATGAGAAATCATCACATTGCTGAGAAAGAAAGCAGACTGGCAAAAGCATATTTATCATGCTTAGTTTTTCTTCCTTCTGATGTATTTGTATTGATTTTATTTTTGACGTTGGAGAACAGCTAAGAAATATGTCGTTATTTCAAACATTCCATGAACATTGGTTTTTTTCATTTGCAATCCTCTAAATGCGCTTATAATGCTAACAAAGAGCTTGAAACAGACATTTGAAAGAGAGATGATAGCTGAAGTCTTAAATTCAATTATTTAATCCAACCCATCTCTGAAATTCAGTAAATTCTTTAAATTCAGTGGAGACAGTTCTCACTCCCTTTAATGAAGAGAGTGTTTAGGCCCTGCCGAAAATCATATTTATAAATGAGACACATGCACCTGTATTATTCTAACTCCCTGTGTTGCAGTGCTGGCAACAATGTCCATTTCCAGTGCAGCTCCAGGTTTTCTGAGGTTTTCCAACTCCATATACCATTTGCATTTCATCAAGCCCATGACCACATAAGATTATCCACACTATCCTACCTAATGCTATTGTTTCTACTGTGACAGTATGATTGAGCCAAGGTGTATTGACATCCAGAAAATTTATTTGGTCTTTGACCAGTGTGATTTGTGCTGTGCTTCTACAACCAGGCACATTTTGAAACATATTTTATTTATTGAAAAGGTATGAAGGTCTTATGGACACTAAGGACACTATCTTTTTTTCCTGCATCTTAAATGTCCTAATTTTAAAGCTTTTTAAAAAAAAAAAATAAATTGTTCTTTAATGGGGAAATAGACATTCTCAAGAGTCACACAATTAAAACTTGGATAGTGATTTACCTTAATATTAAAAGGAATTTAGAATTATAGTCTTCTCTCTCAAGTTCAATATGTAAGTAGAGGTAATCAGTGTGATTGCTTAAAATAATCCTTTTCCAGTGGGAATTGCTGCAGCATTCAAAATTCATCAAGATATAGGCATACATTGCTCAGCCAAATAATCACCATGGCCTTTTAGACACTTAAAGGCATAAAATCTTCACATACTAGATTCTGACTAACAGAGTCTTGGGCAAGTTTTTTATGCAAATAATATAAAACATGTTAATTAATAAATCCAAGTGCAAACGCATTAGCTTAAGACTGTAGAGTAGAAACATGAAAACAGTTACGTTTTTCCCCTTAGGATGACAACTTAACAATTATAAACAGAGCTTGGAAAGACACGCTTAGGAGACACTTCTTTCAGATGAGCTAATTAAGAATGTTCTGTTTATTTTTGTGTACACTCAAGTGAACAGTACTGTTAAGGCAGGAGGAACTAGGTCATTTTAAAATCCCAGTCACAGTCAGTTCAAGTGGCTAAGTTTAGTTTTGAGACAGTGGTTCTAACTCAGGTTGGACACATTTTTTTCAGTATAATTTTAGAAGACAATAAAAATGCAAACAACTCCTGATGGTAAGTCATATCACCTAGGGGAGGAATTCAGATGACCTCTTTAAATTAAAAGTGCTGACTTAGAAAAAATAGAAACCATAGAGATTCAGTTAAATGCTTAATAAAAGACATAGAAGCCATGTAATATTCTTATCCACTATTCAAGAGTAAGAACTAAAGTATTTTCTGTGCAGCAGTTACAATTGCTGAAGCATCATGTCTTTTGTTACTAAATATGCATCTGCTCATCAAAGCGAGTCCCATTGGTTACACTGGTGCTTCATTTGGTCATGATGCTTTGTCATCTGACAAGAATTGATTGATGTCAGTGAAACAACCTCAACAGTAATCCCTGCTGGTGTATTCATCTGTTCAGGAGCTAAAAATAAACACATGCAAATATTTCTGCTGAGAATAATTCTTTTTATGCTATTTGGTGAGCAATAACACTAATAAAGTACTATAGCTGCAGATGTAGCCCTGAGCATATAAAATTTTGCAGCAGCCTTTTCTATTGTAATATTAAGGGTCAAACTGCTGTTGTGGCAGGCAAATACAACAAGGCAGGCTGTAGGAATCCTTACACCCTCTATGAGGGTGAGCTTTTTTAATTAAGAAAACACCTCTAGCTGAATTGCCAGATATATTGTGTACATATATAGATTGTACCTTATAGAAAGAGAAAACAATGCACTTGTTCATGCCAGGAAATGTGTCTAAAAGCCATATGGCATTTGGGTAGCTATATTGCTTTACCTTTCCCTAATAAAATAATGTTCCTTTACTTGTTCTTGGTTTATTATCATAATGCATGTCAGTGACATGAAGTCACTGCTTCATAGAAAACACTGTTGAAATTTGTCTGTTGTCTCAGTCAGAGAAAGAATGAAATCTCTTTATTTTGAAGTCAGTGGTCAAAATTTTACTTTGTTCACAGTATTTTTAAGCAGCTCATTTATGTTGTTTTGGTTGGTTGGTTTTTTTGTTTGTGGTTTTTTAATTGAGGAAGAATATATATCGACTAGCGTGAGGGTTTAATATGCTCCCATGCACTTTTTATGACTTAGTCATTAGGAAAATCCTACTTCTTAATCCCTGGTACTTGATGCAAGTCTATTGTTTTTTACAGTCTATTGATTATGAGAAATTGAAATGCCTTGCTGACAAACTAGTAAAAAGGTACTTTTGCAATCATTGGTAGCTTTAGAAAATACCTTATCTGAATCAGGTTTGTGACATTTAGGTAGTTAAATTTGGCTGGTTTGTTCTGAGACAATCAGTTGTTGAGCAGTGTTGATGTTAAGGGGATTCCCATCTTTCTTATCCCTTTCTCTGTCCCTCAGTGTGTGTTTGTCAGTATTCTCCTGCTTTCGAACCAATTGACTCACTTAAACTGAAGTCTAACAGATGTTTGTGCAAGTTATTACTATGAATTTAAGAAAATATATAGCCAGGTAGAAGAGGGAGAGGCAGTGTACCTCCTCAAACATCCACTGTGCTGTAGGGAAGGCAAACTCATTTTCTGTCCTATGCAATGGAAAATAACCAGTGACATTGTCACGTCCTCCTGACCCAACCAACAGCGTCAGGTAAATTCTCTGAATTCACTTCCCATGCAGTTGGTCCAGAATCACAGTTGCTTTGGGCTGAAATTAAATAGAAATTGCCAAGGCTGCTGTTCTGATCACAACACTTATTTAAGAAAAAAGTTTTCCTGGGGCTTCCTTATATTCCAGAAAAAATCCATGAACACTCCTTAGGAAACAACACCTTTCTATTCCTACCTAGTAAGCGGAAATTTGTCTACAACAAGAGATGTTGTCTCTTGTTTCCCTGATAAAACAAAAGCCAAATAAAACAAAATGTCAGCAGGTGAAATGGTAAATGTAGCATAATTAAAATTTCAATGCATTAACACACAAGAAATCCCCCAGTATCGTGAATAGAGGGCAACACGATGGTAAATCACATATGTGTAGGACAGGTACTATTTCAACCCAAGAAATGCTTGTTTCTCCTTAAATATGCTTGTTTCTCCTTCAATAAAACAACTTATTGCACAAAGAAGGAGGCTTTACATCACTTCATGTTGCACATTTTTCTTCTTTAGTTCAACTATTCTACTAAAGTGAGAATTTTGGTGTCAAGAAAGAACGTAGGCCTTAGCAGGAGTCTGGAGGCCTAAATCATTTTATGTTTCCAACATTTTAAAACTGAAATTATTTGACTAGAAAAAGTCATATCAGAATAAATAAACCTCATGAATATGGAAGCCTGCTTACAAATTTAGTACAATTAAAAGAGATTAATTTATAGTATTATAACAGTACTTGTCTAACACAAATTCTTGAGTACAGAAAAATTTCAGCGTGTTTTGTTTTCAGGCTCTTGTGCATTTTTTGGCATAATGTTGAGCTAAGCCAAAGTTTACTATAGGAAGAGGGAGGATGCAGAATCTGAATTTGTTGTTTCACTTAAGCAAACAAGCAAAAAAAGCAAAAGAATCAACATTTTAAATAATGCTAAAATCAGAAAGCCTTAGAGGGCTCTGGTGTAGATTACAAGGTGTAACAAAGACTTATGTTGATTGAGCTGGTTGACAACAAACTTAGAAGTTGACCACAACTGTTGCTTGTCATGTGTGTTAGTGCTCCCTTTGCAGGAGAAACAGTTATGATTAGCTACAAGGCTGCTTGAGGAAATGTTTGAAAATGGAGTAAAAAAATATTTGCTGGAGTTCTCCCTTTGAAGCTTTCTCTAAGCAATTATTCATGTGCCAAATTCTTAATGAAAAATTTCCTGTGCTTCTGCTGTGATCAAACTAAATGTCAGAAATTAAACCCTATTCTTCAAACTTTAGCCCAGTTCCTTGTTTGGCAAATCCAAAATATGTGTGGATATCAAAGAAGTACTGTGGGTTTGTTAGGGCTTGACACCAAACTCAAAAGAAGCAATTTGGTCATCTGCACCACCTGACACGTTCTGTCTTCATCTGTTATGGGGATAAAGAGTGACAATGGAAATTTGTTAGTCACAACACCAGGTCAGTCCAAGATTATGGGAAAAAAAAATTTAAAATAGAAAGAGAATTTGTTCTCAAATGGATATTTCTATATTCCATGGCAGAATCTAGTTAAAGATCTGCAGAACAGAGTTCCTGAAAATGGGAAAAGTCATCTTCTGTGCATTATTTACATCCATCACAAACCAACTTTAGACTTTCGCTGAAAGGATTTATATTCAGGCTTGATTGCCTTTTAAAATTGCAGCTTTTTTACTCATTTTTGCTTTGCTCATGTTTCATCTGGAGATGGAAAATCTGAGACAAAGAACAGGTAAGGAGAAAAAATGGGCAGTGAAAAGGTAAAAGAATCTAGACAAAGGAGCAGATATGCTGAAATGAGCACCAGTTTCCTAGAGGCTTCATCCAACAGCCAGAGCTACCAACAGTGTTCATGGGTAAAGAGGATGTAGAAATGGCTTCTCATGTTTTCAAAAGTGTAACATATATTCTCTTTAATTACCAGGAGTAAGTACTGCTGCTAACTTAACTACCGCTAGGAGATGGAACACTATAGGAAATGTTTTTCTCTTTTCATGTAATATTGTGGAGTTCTTTTTTAAAACCTGTTTAACAGTGCATATCAAATACTGAACCAAAAATTAATGAGCCAACATATTTTTTCCAAAAATTAAACACAAACACCACTAGTTCTTGCTATTCAAAGTATTTAGAGTTTCATTAGCAGATGTGCTGCGAAAAATTGTAGTGGGTGTACTCTGAGCTTGGAGAGGAATGGTTTTGCTGTTCCCAGAAATTCCTTATCTGGTTCTTCTATTCACTGTTTAATGCATCACTATTGAATATTATATCAATAGCAGCACAGCAATTTTTCCTTTCATTTTCTTTCCATGATTATGTTTGCAGGTTGGAGAGTACACAACAATACCTTTAAGGTTTGTTGGGTTTTTTTTCCCTAGGCAGGTGTGATGTTCCAGCCAGGTGCATTTGTGGTAGGCTGTAAGGACAGAAGCCCAGCATCTTTACCCACAGGTCAGCCTGGGACACAGGATATCAGCCCTCTGAAGCTGATAAAGCTTGGGTGGCTCTGAACTGAGCACAGCAGAGACCCAGCATGACTTGAGTTTCCAAGCCACACTGCAAAATAAACTGCTGTTATTTTTCAATGTAGAAATCTTACTTTGAATATCTGACGATTCCTTCCCCTCTGTTGTTTTGCGGTTTTTTTTGTTTGGTTGTTTTGGTTTAGATTTTTTTGACAGGTAGCCCTGACCTGTGACAGGGGTCTCACTGGAGATCTCATTAAGTAGAGTTTTATTAGTAAAAAACAATCACACTAACCATATTATTTTCTTACTGAGGTCTTGAGAGAAAATTCAGTAGAATGGGATTATGTAGAATTTGCTTATCAAGCCATGCAAGAGCACCCCATAGTTGTAAATAAAGTTTCAGGTAATTATTAGAAATGTGGATTCAAGTTCCCCAGAGTAAAAAAGCCAACAAAAAGCGTGCCACTGAAACATAATCATTTTACTATTTCTGTGAATTCCAGCTAGTGGAAAACTAATTGTGTTTGTTTTTATAGATAATATCAAAAAATTACAGGGAGAGGAAAATTCATGTGGGAATAACAAGTTGTACAATGAATGAAACAATTCAATTTTAGAAAGGGATTCTTTTTTACTCCATGAATGAAAAAAAAAACTTTATATTGTTCTTTTTTGAAATATTATAATAATAATTTTGAAGATATTTGGTTCAAGTGGTATTCTGTGGTCTGGATTACTAAATGATAGAAGCTATAATGAAGTGATTCAGCTAGAAGCTGGCTGGTAGAATAAGTTTAGACTCCAGTTTGTGTTTGTTCATTTTCTTTTACCCTCCGGAAGAAGCTTAAACATTTAATTCTGTAGCTTTTTTATTTTTATACAAAGTTCACAGTAATCCATGAGGCAACTTTGCCTAGTTTATATTGTCATTTTTAATTAAATGTTTTGTTCTTTTCATTGCAAACCAAAATTTAAACTAAAAATCAGCAGCAGGAGATTTTAACTGCACATTCCTTTTGAGCTGGAGGCAAAAGCTCTCATTGCTGTCACCAAAGAAAGGTTATGTCTTTCCCTTTTATCTAAAACCTGGTTTCATTTGTTGCATTTTGCTAGCTGAGTTTGTGGTTTAGTTTAGACTCAGCTGAGCCCCTGCAGTTGCTAATGAATAATCTTCACAAAATTGTCTGGGAGAAGATGATTTATCTGCAGTTTATAGACTGAAACAGCAAATATTTGTGTGGGTCTGATGCTGTGTTCAGTGTTTATGAACAGCACCTCCTGCACCTGAGCCAAATGTCTGGGCCACAAAAGTGTTGTGTTGTGTGCTATGGTGCACTAACAGAAGGAATACAATGAATCTTTAAATTCAGTGAACCAGATTGGGGTCTGGCTTTGTGTGGTGCTCTATTGTACAAACCCTGATGGAGTCTGATCTCAGGGTGCAGTTTCAGAAAAGCATCTCTAATGGCAGGATTGTGACCTGTTTTTTCCAGAACAATGGGGCCTTGGCATAACCTTGCTGTTGTTTGCTCTACTCTCCACTTTGGTTTGCACAAGCCAAACTACAGAAGAACAGGATTCTGGCTGAGTACCTTCAAATATTTTAATGGGTGCCCGAGGGTCCCTGAAAATGCTCTTTTTGCAAAACTTGAAAACAAAGCTGCAAACAGAGTGGGAGCATGACTTCAACTTCCTTTCACACCTGCACACAGAGTCATTTCCACATGCCTATGGTCATTTCATCTCCTTTATTCACATTTGATTCACATGCGAAGTGCGCATTCAATAAAAAGCTTGCTAGACAGAATTTTGAAGCTGGCTTGATGCTGCCTGTTATATACCCATTATTTGGTGAATCCAGAATGTAGAAAGTGTAGAATATTGACACCATAGAAATAAATTCTTGCTCTTTGTTTGACTTGGGACTCCTGCTTTACTAAAAACTTAGCTGCGAAAATTCTAACCAGGTGAAATAATTCAGGCAAACAAACCTCAACCCAGATACAAT
The DNA here is from genome assembly GCA_013397195.1 of Hylia prasina. Taxonomy (NCBI): domain Eukaryota; kingdom Metazoa; phylum Chordata; class Aves; order Passeriformes; family Sylviidae; genus Hylia; species Hylia prasina. The sequence goes on from VYXD01011013.1 coordinate 173,655, forward strand.
AACTTGGAAGCAATATACTTATTCATGAGAATTCTAGGAACTCAAGTGGGAAATACTGACTCATTCTGCAGAAATTTGAGCCCAGTTCTTACCACATTCCTAACCCAATTGTGCAGATTCACCAGTTCAGCTGCATTTCACATAGGCAGCTCAATGCCTAGGCATTTCTTTGGAATTTTATTTTTTATTCTATGGGATATAAGCTGAGAGATGATTTGTTTGAGCCTGAACTTCTAGCGAATGTGAACCTTGCCCTCCAGGTTTTTTAATCCTTGATTTTCAAAAACATTCATCCTGCTCATGAACTCTGTGGTTTAAATGCAAATTGTTTGCATCATTATTTCTAGATGAATGATTCACTAGTTGAAAAGTAACAGAGGGGAAAGAAAAAAAAAAACACAACAATAAAAATGACAACAAAGCTTAAGGGATTTCAACAGAAAAGCAATAACCTGGATCCCTCTAGAGGCCGTTTGTGTAATATTTGGTAGGAAAAAAAGATTTGAACTTGTCTCCCAATTCGCTGTCTACAAATAAAGAAAGCTTATCTATCTCATGTTGTTGCTTATTATGTTGCCAGAGTGCTTCTGTCTGGTGCTGCAAGCTGCATAATTATTGTACTTTCTCTCCTTCAGACTAGTTCCTCCCTAGAACTGAGCATTACAGCAGGAGTTTCTGCATGCACTGTTTCAGTCTTCAATTAACTCCTAAAGGCATGTTTCCTTGAAAACTACTTTTAAAAAGCAAGTATTTTATGTCAGAAGCCAGTTGAGGCACCAGAAAGTTAGGTTTCCATTTGTGGTAGTATTGCCAAGGAGTTAATTAAACAGACCAAGCAACAGGGATACGATTCCTTTCCTGGCTGTGTGCATTGATTGTGATCTCAGGCATAGTGAGAATGTCCCTTTGTGTGAAAGGTCAAATCTAAAATCCTGTAAGAGGCAAAACAGGCCATAATGGTGGCAGAAACCTGCAGGCAATTACCCAAAGGTAATTAATTGGTGGTTTCAGTGGAAAGGAGCAGTGCTCACACAGCAGGGTGAGGAACAGAGCTGCCTGAACCCTTCCCAGTGCTTCTGGTGCACAGTGACTTCTCCACACTAATTCTTCCTGAGACTGAGCTATTCCAGTATCTCATTCAGCATAGTCTGCTGAATGGGTGTGTGCATGGACTGACAGGACAGAGATTCCACTGGTGTGTCAGCAGTCCCTGTGATACAGCAGACTGGGAAAAAAATGAGTGAAGTATTGGCAATGTGTCACAGTCTGTCTTTCACTGATTGATTGAAAAACCTGGCCAAAAACCCCAAACAAACAAACAAGCAAACAAAACAACAAAAAAACCACACCTCAAATCAATTTAGATGGCTAACTGAAAAAAATGAGAATGTCTTCCTAGTCATCTTGGTCAAATCCATCAGAACAACCTTGCTGCCAAGGTTTCTGTATGTACTTTTTGTAATTTGAGTTGATGGTGCATAAATACTTTGCAATTAAAATGCCCTTTATAATACTTTTGGTTCATGTCTGGTCCTTGTTGTGTTTCTCCTGAACATTTTTCATTCTTATCTCTTTTCTAGAAAAATGCTACAGTCCTCTGTCACTGTGTTATTTCATGGGATCCTACCAGTTATTTGAAAATCAATTTTAATTTTTAATTAAATTAATTAAATTAATATGAAGAAGTATAAATATATATACTTCTGGCATTGAGAAAAGTAGGGTTTGATCATTCATTTTGTGCAAAATATCCTTTTGTACACCATGAAATGAAATTTTATCCACATGAGTGAATGCTGATGAGGTGCTTTTGAAGAACTGTTGGCAAAAATTGCCAGCCATATTCCATTTTGCTGTAAAGGTGAAAAGAATAATGTTATAATGAAAGATAAATATGTGGGAGAATACTCATAAAGGCCATTTACAAAAGAATTTATAGAGAGCACCATCTTTTTTATGCAGTATTATGCTGTCTTCAGAAAAAAAAAAACCTTTATCTTGTGTATATCAAGCACTAAAATATAGCAAAGCATAGGGAGATTATGCACAATCTGGGTTAATTTTCTCACCACAAAATGTCAGTGTACCAGACTAGAATGATCGGGGGTCCATAGAAAGAATGGTGGTGTCAAAATCTCTCTTCCTGACTTATGTTCTGGAGCTCAGCCAAGATCTATCCATTCCATGGGGGAAACTCCACTGGGTCTGGTGTCATTCTTCAGTCTTTTCACCACCTTGCCTAAGGACCACTTTACATTTTGTCCACATCCTTGTTCAAAGTTTCATTGCAGACCAGAAAGTACATTTGTATGGGAGCTGTCACTGGGTACTCTTAAGCAATATAATCCTTTTATTCTGGCTTGATCAGCTGGGCAACTGATTTATGGCTGTTTATTTCTGCTTTGGTTAATTAAGTGGGAAGCAATAACTCAGGGGCTGCATCTGCCAGCAAGTGGAGCTCTTTGCTAGCCTAGGGAGGTGTGTCCTCAGCAGGAGCCTTGCTCCATCCCAAACTGAAGCTACTGCAGAGCTGGTGTTCTGTTGTGTTTTGGCCCTTTTGCAACTTTCACATTATGTTCCTGTTCTGTTGGTTTGTAAAACAAGGGAATAATGGCTTTAACAAGGCAATTTATAAATTACTCTATTTCCACGGAGATTTTATGGCTTTTTGATTTGACAGCCAGATACTGTATTTATTCCCTTCACCCCTTAAAAGGAAGGAAGATTTTAAGGTTTCATTTTTAGTTTACGCTTTTGTAAGAAATATATCGCAGTAATTTTAGTAAAATGGTGACGTGTGCCATACTGGGAATATGGGGGATGCAGGAGACAGTCTTCCAGTATTTTTCACACTCTGGGCTCATTGCCCACTGATGAATGTTTATGGGAATAGTTCCTCAGAGCAGGATGTCAACCCAGCCCTTCCATGATCTACTTTGTGGTTTCATCAGTGGTTTAAAATGTGGGGCAGTGATGGATCTGTTAGTAAGAAACACTGTTCCAGGAAGAAACATTATTTTAAATTCCCCTTCTTTTCTTCTACAAACTGTCTTGGTTAGGAAGGATTTTTAATTAAAACATAACTTTCCAGTCACATAAAGGAATGCACGGAGAAAATGTCATTCAATCAAGATGTCAAGATTAGTTTTCTAACTCAAATTCTCAAATGAATCCTCAATGAAATCCAGATTGAACATAGCATTTGCCTGCTAATGCTAGAGGTACTCTTCTTTATGTACTTTATTAATGTTGAAGTCTTGTTTATTTATGTTGGTCTGTGGTTTACTTGGTATGTTACTCCATGTGTGCTGGCAGTGTTTTATCCCAATCATTCTATACATCCACTGGTTAGTACAAAGTCATCCAGCTTTCTGAAGGTGGCTCATTTTGTGCATAACTTATGCTCTGAAGTGCTCGTGCTTGTTCCCTCAGAGCCCACCAGCGTTCTTACTCCCCCATGGTCAGAATGTTATTGCCATATTTAGAGAAAAGCAAGCAAATTTTGGCAGGAAAAATATATTATTTTAGGTGTGCAATCCTGATTTAATAACACAGAAAGAGGAAGATGTATCCTCTCCTCACACATCCTCATGTGCTCAGCAGGGAACTTGCTCTTTCCTCCGGCTGTGCTGAGGGTGAGTAAAGCAGGAAGAATTCACCATTCCTCAGAGATTGCTCCTGCTCACTTCATGGCTTCAAACTGAAGCTGAAGGGGAAGGGAGACTGGATTTCTGGAAAGGTTTTAAAGAGTTAAGCTCCTTTTCCCAGTGCTTCTGAGGAACAACAATCAGTTAAATTAGCAATGTTAGTCACACTAGTAACAAAAAGTCCAAGAAAGTAGATTTTACATCCCCAGTGCATGGGTGGAGGCACAGACTGGGAGATAGGTTAAGTGAATTCCCAGCTGGTAAAGTTGGAAATTGTGTCCAGCTCTCTGGTACTCAAATCCTACTCCATGAGGCCTCTCACTTTTGCTCCTTTTGAAAATAGTGATTTTATGAGCTATCATTAGCTTTTCTCTGCTTTCATTGCCATGACACAATTCCCTGGAAATGCTTTGTAGCCTTCCATGCCTGGCCAGGTCTTTACAGCCCTGGGCATATTCAAGCAGATCTTTGAAGGAGACCTGTTTAGAGAAACTGTATGAACTCTGGAAACAATGGAAATAGCTTCCAGCTTGGCTGCCCTGCCTCTGAAATCTCCTGGAACTTCTTACCCTGAGCTGGCTCAGCACCTTTTGAGAAAAGATGCTGCCCCCTCTCTTCTTCCTTGATTTCTGGAAGGAATTTTAAAAAAAGGAATTAAAAAATGTAATCATTAGATGCAAATACTAAATAGCTACAATCCTCCCCTCATAGAGGTCATTTCTTGAGTGGGAAGGTAGAGAAAATCACTGTATCTAAGGAAAAAACTGCTCCCTAAACAAGCACTGAGAAGAGATCTCCGTCCCTCAGTATGGAATGAAGGGGATGCATTCTTCATAAGATGAGAGAGTGGCTCCTGTCAGCTTTCCACAGTACCCTCACTCCCTGTAACCTGTTGTGTTTCCCAGCCTCCACAGAAACCAAAGCTCATCTCTGCTTTCCCTAAGGTTTTCAGGGGACTGATTGTTTTTCAGAGTACAAAGACCTACCTCATTCAGCTTCTGGGGGCTGTCAGTGGTGCTATGAAGCCACTCCTATGTTCAGAAGAGAACACTTGTACGTCTCTGCAGGATCACCTTATTTTATTACTGCTACAGTACAGTGAGACTGCGCCTCAAATCACTCCCAGGCAAATCTGCCTTTTGTTCTGCATAAAAGTCAGGTCTCCCATAAACCACAGCTCAGTTTAGAAACATACTAAGGGACTGTGGCCTCTTACAAAGCAAGGAAGGCAGAGAATAGTTTCACTCAATCAGAACAAAACAAACAAAAAACCCTTCTCTGAAAACCCAGTGCAATAAGCCTCAAGGCTTCAGTAACTTGTGCTCCTCTCAATTGTGTGTGACTTTGTTAGAGGATTCATTAGTTAAGGCTAATGAGTGCTTGCCTACACACTCTCATCTCCATAACTAACACACCAGCACTTGTCTCAGAGCATTACAGTGACGTTACATCAGCCGACAGAGCCAAATGTGATTTGTGAGGCTGCAAAACAAAAACAATGTAAAATTGGTTAGGATGGATATGGGGAGGTGAAAATGCATGGGACTCTGATCTCGTGTATTTCCTTCAGAGAGGATACAGTCATTCTGCCCAAATCAAGTCCCTGCATACTCTTTGCTGTTTCTTTGTATTCAAAAGTATCATGCAGAGCAGGCTGTTTTTGATGGCTGTATGTTAACATTCTCTGTCAATTCCCATGAGCATCGAGGGAGGTGTCAAAACCCTTTAAACTCAAGGTATGGCACAGCTGACAAACTCATACCCGTAAGTTCTAATATGGAGAGGTGTAACATTAACTCCAAAGGAAGAGTGCAGGGACTGTAAACTGAAGAAATGCTTAAATGCTCTGATGGATCACTGCCTCCTTCTGCCCTGTTTTGCATCAAACTGCAGCACTTGAATTGAACAGGAAAGACAGAGCAATGTAGCCATAACTCATGGCCAGACAGTGCAACTTTAACTAAGACACCCTCCCCTTTGAATGGAGTCAGGGTTGGCAGCTTAAGCTGAGTCAGGGATTATTTTGTAGCTTTGTGTCTGTGTGCTGCAGTCAGCCCTGGAGAGGGTCTCTCAAAAGAGGTGCTGGAATGACTGGAGCCACTCAGAATTCCTGGTGTTGCAGGGGAGGCAGTGAGGGCTGTGCTACAGAAAGTGCTGAATGGGTGATCAGGGGCAGAGGGGCTGATGCTGAAAGCCCTGACTGGCATCAGCATTCAAAAGCCCTGCTCATACCTGACTCCCAACAGGAAGCTTCCCATTCCACAGGGCAAAGATATAAATCAAGAAAAGTTTAAAGGACCAGAGATAAGAAAGTAATGAAACATTTTGTCACCTCTCTCATGTTGTTCTGTAAGCAATGGACAAGTTGAATAAATTCATTATTTTGCTAAGTATTTTGATGTTTTATAATTACTTTTGCAGGCTGTTAGATAGGTGTAGTCTCTGGATGTGCTGCTTTTCTGTAAATACAGAAAAGTTAATTCCCAAGTAAGGCTTCTTTGGGCCATACAAACCACAGAAGTAAATGTTATTGGGGTCAACTTTGGTTGTCTTTTCTATGATTTTCATGTAGAGGCTTTGGGCAGGGGTTTATTTCAGAATCCTTTGTGAAAATAAAAAAGCAAACTCAAGAAAATAACAGGTTATATGAAAGTTCAATCACAAGGGAATAGTTAAAAGAGTTGAAGAGGTGTTTTATGCTCTCCAAGATTATAGTGGAGTTATAAAGAGGAGGATTGGACTGACCTCAGATAGAGTAAGGTAAGAACAAAAGTAATATTTTTCACCTTCAGAAAACTGAACATGCACATATGGATACTTCTGCTCTTTCTTTAAACATTGGTCATGGAAAAAAACCCCACATTTAGAAATAGACAGTGTGAGATCTATGGATAAAATCAACAAAAGCAATTTTGTACCTATTGCAGAGAACAGGCTGACATTTAAATGAATGCCCAGAGCAGTAGATTGAAAAGGTAGATGGTTATATCCATTGCCTGCTGTCTTCTTTCTCCCCTGTCTTTTAGAGCAGTCAGAGTTGGAATAAAAGAGAAGAGATCTCCTTCTTTTGGAAAGGACTAAAAATTAACTCTTTTTGCTTTATGGAAATTAGGGATGCCATATTTTCTTTTATTATAATCATCATCATCATTCATTTTTATTTTCATCTCTAGTGCAATGCTTTGAGAATATTTGGAATAAGTAGAGTAAAACTTCAAGGAAAAGAAAAGGTCATTCTGCAGAAACAAATATCAAAAATAGGTCAGCAGCCTGTATCATAAACCTTTCTTTATGCTGCTCTGGTAGTGATAAAGGTTATTCCAGACCCAGAAAGAGTCCCAAAGGTTACCCCTCTGAACAAAAACCCACCACCACTGGATCAATATTGTTCCACAGCACTGTGTGTAAACAAGAGTTCTTCAAAAAATAATGGAGCATGGAAAGGAGGTGATTGGCAACCTGCAAAGCCCTGAGGGTAAAGATGGCCCTGCAGGCCCAGGGTCACCTGTGGGTGGCTGTGGCAGAGCTGCCTGGGCAGCCCTGTGCAGGCAGCTCCACCCTGCTGCTCCATCCTGCAGTCTTGGTGAGCCCCCTCTGCCAGCAGCTGCTCTGTTGCCCACAGGCAAACTGCCTTGGGCACTTTTGTATTTGGATTAAAGCTTTTTGTTCCTCTCAGCCTGAAGAGCTGCAAGGAATTCACAGTTAAGATTCTAAAGTACATAAAATAATGGGGAAAAAAATAATCCATTCTCTTAAGAAGTTTTTGTGTCTCTAGAGAGTTGAGGTTGCCAGGCTGGTCATGTAGCAGAGAGCAGAGAAACACTGGTTCTCTGGTTTGGGGCAGGTGGTCTGCATTTTCCCCCTTCCAAAACAGGTCTTGTTTAAAGTTAGTAGCTTTTGGTAGTACATGTGTCTGTACCTGTCTTATCATGAGCTATAGAAATTTCAGTCTTTATAGACTTGGGCTGCAACTTGCTTAGGTAGAAATCCATGACTGTTTTGCATTTTGTTTTCTTCTGTACTCCATTTGGAAGTCAGAGGGCATCATGTCTGAAGAAATTTGGCGTCTCAGGAGAAATGCAGCCAACTTCTGATAAGACTGGAATTTGTGGGCAGTCACTAGCAAGGTAAGGGCAGCTGTCCATGGGCTGTTGGTTGAACTGTGCAGTGCACCTGCAGAGACCAAGGAAGACCCAGTCCATGTCTGCTGCACAGCAGTTGCTGCTGAGAATGGTTGGCCATTTATCCAGAGATATGCATAACACTCTTGGGGAAGTGTCACTGAGTGAGATGGAAGGGCTAAAAACCCATTAGTGCCCTAGTAAATCTACTCTGAAGACAGTAAGGGCTAATCTGATCTATTGAGGTCGACAATATTGCCCTGGGTAGATGATTTACTGTGCCTTCAAGTGCAAGCGCAGATCATCACTGCTGCCAGGGGGGTCATGAGGGCATAGCCCTGGTTATTCAGTTTGCAGAGCAGTGGCAAGACTGAATTCTTGGTTTCAGTCACAGCCAGAGGTTTTTCGTTTGAGTTGTACTTACTTTCTTTTCTAAACTTTAATAACATGAGTTAATCACCCAAGTCAGATTTCTGCCTGCTCTGTTCAAGAAGGACCAAAGGATGTTGCTGTGAAGTCTGAGCTGTAATCTAAACTGTGCTCAGTTTCAAGCATCAGAATAAATATCTCTGTGCACCTGGGCTTAACCCATGATCCTTTTCCTCCTGACACTCCAGTGTGAAATCCATCCTCTCTCCCACATTTATCAGGAAGCCTTTGAATGACATATTGCAAAGCACAAGTCTCTGCAGTCACAGTTGGCTGTGACCTGGCTGGAGACCCACTCACTCTCAAACACTGAGGATCACTGTAGATGCTGAATGTCCTGTGCTGAATACAGCTTGTGCCCTGGGCCTGATGGTGCAGGGCAAGATTCTGGTGCTGCCACCAACGAGTCCAGGGAACAGTGATGGCTCTGGGGACCTCCCTGCTCGCCCAGACAGCTCCCCTGGCACTGCCTCAGCTCAAGCTGCTGCTAAAGTCCCTGCTAAACAAGTCAATCCCCAGCATGAACAGGAACTGTCCTCTTGTTACAAGACAGAGAGGAAAAATGCTGAGACTCACTCTGGGCTCAGGGTCCTGACATGCCTTTGTATTGTCATTGCTCTTGCAAAAATCAGTTCCTATTTTTCAGACTACATTAGCAGCTGTGTGATGCTTTGGCACTCTCACTGCTGAGCAAAGGTTATTGCATCCAGTGCTAAATCAAGGGGTGCATTATACTGGAAAAATGTTATTTTGCATAAATAACCTTCTTGAACCTTCCCATGTTAGTCTTCAGTTTGTTTCTGGGACAGAGACATGCCGTGTTTTTCCTCACGGCAAAAATCACATAAATAATAAGGAAAACTGGGAACAGGCTGACATGGGAGTCAGATGTCTGATTCCGAGGCCTTTATCCACTCATGGGGAAAATTGCTGTTCTTTTTTCAGCATTGTGAAGAATAAAAGTTTGTTTACAGATAAAGAAATAACACAAGGGTGCAGTGGAATGAGTATAAAACTTCACATACTGATTCTCTTTGCGTACACAGAAAGAGTAGGTAGTCTTGTCCAATTTTGAAGTTCTTTTATATTTGTTTTGTTACTCAGTAGTGACAGTATTTTTTCTTTGTTTTGTTGTTTTAAGGTGAGAACTCTTCCATAGAGTTTTATGCTTGATGCATCTTAAAGAAAGATGGAAATTTATGTGGTAAACATTTTTTCTCACTATTTCTTCTTGGCTAGGCTTTTTAATAAAGTCTCTGTCCAAGAGCCAAATGTAAATTTGAAACACTGGCTTCAGTGCTGATGGCTGAAGCTGCTAAACCAGTGGATATCCCAATGACACGTGCATATCATATTCTGGTTTAAGCCTCTGAATACATGAGCTTCTTTTTGCCCCCTCCAAAAAGGTGTAATTGGCCTGTGGAAGTTCTGTCCTGCAGCTGCTATTGCTGCCAGTTTCTCCTGTGGTAACATATTGGATTCCAGTGGTGCTGTAAACTTCAGCACTTCTGAAAAGTATTTCTGCACATGCAGGACTGTAAAGTGACACTTGCCAGGTGGTTTCTGGGCTCAAGCACTTCTGCTTTGCCTCTCACAACTTCTAATTGTAAATGCTCTTGGTCTTGGGCTTGAGTCTCCCTCCTGCTCTCACCACTGAATAATGTGTGAAATTTCTATAGTCTGCTCTGAAATTACACCTAGTCACAGTGACCTGTAGAGAGGCAGAGAGGAATTTCACACTCTTTTGTATGAGCTGTGTTCTCAGGTAAGAAAATATTACCCAGCCAAATACATTATCTCTTCTTTATTAGATGATTCCCCTTGGTTTATAGAAAAAAATATTTTTTACCACATAAAACTTGATGGAAAAAATTAAATGGAGGTAGTTAATTTGTAGGCCCATTACAGATCTTGAATATTTCAAGGCAATTTTGTTTAAAATGCCAAAATATTTTAAATGTTCTGGTTTAGAAGCGCCATAAGTCCTTGGAAATATCTTTCATAGAATGTGGTCTTCTAAATGTTTAATTTAACAGCTGATAATAGGATTCAGGCTCTTCAGGCTGAGAGCTTTCAGAAGTTTATTCAGCTTGTTTGTCTAGATAGACCAGGGACAGAGCATGTAATTGAATAAACAATGGTTTAATTAATTTTTCAGTCTTGCAGTACAGCTCACTTGTACATGTGAGTAACAGCCTCTTTGGCAGGTGCTGGTTTCACATCATAAAGCAGTGTTCCACCAAAGAAACCAAAAATGGTTTTTCAGTCCCCATCTGAGTTTTACTTCTGAACAAATAGTAAAAACTTTCTAATTTTTTTTTTTAGTTGATACAGAAATGCTGGTTTGAAAGAAGTTTGTCTTTCACTTCAACAGGGACCCTTGTCACTGTTGGACACTAAATGAAGAAGCTTGACTCCAAGGCAGAAGAAAGATCAGAAGGTTTTATTTACAACTCATTCAGCCCTTTTATAACATGCTGCACTGAGAGGTATATTGTTGGTCCATAGGACTGATGCCTCTCTGGTTCCATTGGTCAAGCTTAGAGAAACACAAAGGCACAGCTACACAGAATTGTTTTGAAAAACAAGAGCAATTGTTTACAAAGATTTGTCCTGGGAAAGAGCCTCCCAAGAATTCTTTCCTTGGGAATGTTCAGCAGCTGCTATCAGGCTAAAATTTCTCAGATTCAGAAAAATCAGGGCCACAGACCCTTTCCTGGGGAAAGGCATCCTGGGTGTGCAGACCTGGTTTGCACAGCCCTTCCAGCAGCTCCCAGGGCCCGTGGGCTCATGGGCAGCCCAGGCTGGTACAGGATTGCTGGGGGTGTGTGGACACTGTCAGGCTCTGGTTGTGCTGGCAGGGTCACATGAAATGCCACAGAGGCACAGCCTTTGTTTGCTCTCTCCCTTCTGAACTCAGGGCTGGGAATAAGAGAGAAGTCTGGGCAAGCAGAGTTTGGCCATTCCTACTCCTAATATGTAGTTTCCAGCTCTGGGGTTGTACTTTTGGCTTGGTTTCTTTGCTTGTTTGTTTTGACTCTTTCTACTGAAGCAAACAGAGCATTTGTAAAGTGCAGACACATTTTGAAAAACCACAATAAAACAAAAGAAAATCACAATAATTAGAAAGACTGAGTAAAGGTCAAAGATAGACTTGGTTAAAGTCATCACTCAAACTCGCTCTGTAGTTTTCCTGTGCTGCATCACACTCCTCAGCCTTTTGCTGGGCACTGCCACTCCTGTTTTCTTGATTGCCTTCATGTCTTCATCTTTTTTTAGAAATCCTGAGCCCACAGCTGCATGAAGAAAGAATACACAGACAAACATTTCTTATCAAACACAACGTTAGATAGGCTGAAGGAATCCCAGAGCTTAAAACCTCCAGATTTTCTCAGATTTGTCTTACAGTGCCATTTTTAGGAATCTGATATTTTTACCATTTTTAATTAGTTCTCTGACCATGATTTCAAGGAAAAAGGCAAGCATGAAATTATTGAGAAATTGCATTTGCTGACATGGGTGGTATGACTGGAGGGTCATAGAGCTAATTTGGTTGCTAGTATGAAAAGTTCTCATTAGGAATATTTTATGTTTATAGCAACGTGTTTACTTTGCCCTTTATGCTTTTTCAGCTCCATTGATACTGAAATACAGCAAAGATTTAACTGCAAGGGGCATTTGGATGAGTGTTTATTGAAACAAGAAAAGCACCAGCAAAGATTTTTTTCATTCTGATCAGACCAAGCATATGAGAGAAAGTCAATTACATCATGTGGTAGCATCTGTAGATCATACAGATTGCAAACAAGCAGCTCAGGATCTTTTGCAAGGAATTGGAATAATAATGGGTGTAGAAAGTCCTAAGCAAGTTTAAGTCTCCAAGAAAAGTGTTTTCTGGCCTGCACCAATCTGAACATTAATCAACTAATACAGCAACTAATCACTCCTTTAGTAAGTTCTCCAGAAGAGAAAAATAACAGAGAGAACCTCTCATCTTCGTCCAGAGCCAGAAAGTTTGGGAAAGAGTGAGCACAAGGCAACATCCATTGAGGTGCAAGAGCAGCCAGAATCTGGGAAACTGGGGAAAAAGTTGGCACAAAGCACAAAAGTCAAACTGAAAACTCAACAAGCAAGATGTTAAGACTGAAAAATAGACCTCACCATGGCTGATACAGAACTGGCAGTGGAAGCTATTGAAGTTTTGGCTGGCTCTCCGGTGGGAAGGCTGTGTCCTCTCCACCCTGTATTCACTGAAAAGCCTCTGGCATTTGCTGGAATGTCCTTTGTGCTAATAAAGCTGTCTCTGGCCTGGTTGCCTCTGCAGTAGGAAGTTTCTTCTTAAAAAGAAAAAATGCAAAACCAAGAAACAACAAAACCAACAACTAAAACCCACAATAACAGGATTTAGAAACAAAACCAAATAAGTTTATAGTAGCAGACTGGCTGTTAACCTTTTCTGTACACAGATTGTTGTCATTTATTTTTGAAATGTGGCACGAAGCTCTGGATTTACTCATCAATGCTCTGAGAAATTTGCTTTCCTTTAATTACAGGACAGGAGATCCCATCACTGTGATCTTTTCTTTCACTTTCTGCCTTAGTTTGAAAGACCTTTTTTTTTTTTTAAAAATTTTTTTTTTTTTTTTTTTTTTTTTTTTTTTTTTTTTTTTTTGCCTAGTCCCTCTGCATTATATTTCTTGGCTTTTTACAGAAGTACTATTTCTGTGCTCCAAACTCTCCTCACAAAATATAACTAAATCCATATGTCCAGTTCTTACAATTGAACATGAATCTCTGGCAGAAGCTCTCTTCAAATCTGACTACCACTTTGGCATTTTTCATCCCATGCAGTTTTTTATGAGATTTTTACCCATGCAGCTCTAATGTTTGACAATTGGAAGTCAAAGCACCTTCTTTGCTACTGTATACCTCAAATAATCTTTTACGACTTGGTTCCCAGTTTTTGCATTCAAAGCAGAGTGACCTAAAAATTAGCTGTTTGGTTTTCCTAATCCTTCCTGTTTTTCAAAGAAAAGCTAAAAATTTGAAGAAATTTCTTTAAAAAGGTATTGAAACTCCAGCCTAATGTTCCTCTGTCATAATCCAATTTCTTTGAAAGATAGACTGGATCTGCAGCTTGTCCTTGGTTGTAGATGTTGGTCTGACTCTTGTTTGCTAGGCTTCATGAGAGCTGAAGAAGTGGAAGCAGTGGGTTGTGGGTTGTGTTTTTCCACCACATTTCAAAGCAATTCATCTTCTCGATCAAAAGTAGCTGTGCCAGTTTTCTGTGTTTAATTTAGACAGGAAAAATCACAACGGTATTCAAGCTTCTGCAACAATCAAAGTCCTTTCAGTTTCCTTATCTGAGTGCTGCCATTTTGGTTTATATGCCTGTGAAATGAAGCTCTGTTTTCATGAGTCCTTGTTCTGTGACCAAACTCTGTAAATGAGGAAGATTAAACACTAAAAGATGTGCACAATGTGCTTCTACTGCACTGAGCCCCCTCCCCCCCCAAAAAAAATCAAGCTGTAAAAGCTGTCTGAGCTACCAAAAGGGGTTGTGAGGCAATATGAGTGTTTCCAAAGATATTTGGAGAGAATATGTGTTTATATAGGAGATTTATTTCAAACAAAGGCAGTTTATCTTGTCTGAAGAGTCACATGGTTGGTAATGTAATTGAATTAGAAAAACAAGAACAGGATGCTCAAAAATTCTTACATGTTTAAAAAAAACACTATACACTTCCTAGTTTAGAGCAAGATTTAATTGTTTTCTGTAAAATGCAGGACAACCATTTTCTCACTGGCAGGTAACAGCAGTTCCAAAAAATGTGCTTTCTCCAATGTAGCTGTAGGAAGTGTTGCTGCCTAGAAACTAGCACAGTCATTAATCAAAACAAAAAGAACAAACTGTTATATAAAGCAATAATTTTACTAGGCAAGTGCTTTTGAGTCTGCTTAAAACAGATGATCAGAACATATTACCCAGTTCTTGGTTTATTGTCTCCATAAAAACCTGGAAGAATGCATGTCTACTCCAGTAATTTATTTTTTCCAGGCTCAAATATTCTGCAAGTGATTGCAGGGCGAGCGTGTTTGGTGGATTTGGTTGTTTATTTATTGGATGTTTGGTTGATTGGTTTGTTGGGTTTTTTAATCTTCCTGGTTCTTGCAACATTTTTTACCTTATTGGTAAAAGTTGTGTTACTGATGTGGAGGTTCAAGCACACACATTGTCCTCCTTGATTGCTCTGCAGCTGAAAAAGAGGGAACAGCAGTCAGGAGTTTCCCTGGGGGTGTTGCTGTCAATAGGTAACATGGAAATGTTTAGGATATTCTGAAGTAGTCTAAGCATAAATAGCAGGATGAAAGCAAGCAGAAGGAAATTTATGCCGATCCTTAGGGAAAAACACTCTCCATATTGCATCCTGTTAAATTATATGAAAGGTCACTGGGGAACAGGTAGGTTCTTGGGGTCACTGCAGACTGAAATTTAAGGTTGACTTGCAAGAAGATGTTTTGTCAGGAGGAGGATCTCCTCTGATCTAAAATTAATCTCACCACTTATTGCAAATGTCCTGATTCCATGGGCCTTGCTGGGCACTGAAACCTTCTCAGTTTGAGTGTCCAAGTGCCTGGCGTGTCTCTTTTCAAACCAGCACTGGGAATCCCCATTCACTGGTGACAATACCCTTTGTCTGGAAAATATTAATTGAGCTCAGAGGCATTTCAGAGACTAAGGCAATATTGTTTGTCTCAGCAAGTATAAAAGTTATTCAGATGTATCTTAAGCAGAGGCCTAGAATTGGAGCTCAAGCAGCCAATTTTTTCCTAACTTAGAGTAAATGTGGAAGAAGAAAGAATTTATTTAGAAACCTGAGTTTTAATAAGTTATTTGGTTAGAAATAATTTAACTATTTATTTTGGGGCTTTATTCCCTTTCAGAGAGACTTAAAAAAATAAAATAAAATAAAATAAAGAATAATAGGAAATGGATTAATGGAAAAATAAAGTGAAATTCAGACATGGTGCTGTAAAATGTTTAATATTAATATACTAAATTTATCCTACATGAACTATTTATTGGTTCCAGTAAGCTGCTTCTTCCATCCCTGTTATGCTCAATTTTATTTTATTTTGTTCTCTTGCTATCCTTCTTGTACAGGAACAAATTTTTAAATAATATGCTAGTTTACTTGTGACTCCTGCTCTCCAAAGTACTCAAGGATTTGCAGAACCATGTCTTACTTTTTCCACCCTTTCATATTGTTGCAGAAGCTGAAGAAGTATATTCTAATTTAATTTTCAATTCTTTTTAGGCTAAAGGAGTGACTGAACACAGATTACCTCCTCCTGGTCCTCCCAAAGGCAGTGTACCCCTGGCAAAAAGAGAATGCACTAAATTCCTTCACTGTCCAGAGATCTTTGTCTCTGCTATAGCAAAGGCATTATCAGAAGTTTTTAAATATTAAAGAATGGAAGATTTTTCTTGTATAGAATCTGCACAGCTAGAGCATGATAAAAAAGAATTTATAAGGCTTTCTGCTCATTTGCTTGATAAAGCCCACAGAAACACCCAAAAACTTGCTCAGTTCAATGTGCATCCCAGGGTGCTTGGTAAGGTGCCTGGCTCATAAAAGAACACGATCCTTTCTCTAGCATTCTAGAGAATGATATCTTGCATTACACCCTGGTTAGAGTGAAAATGTTTTGGATGTTGTTTGGAAAAGTGAGATGGCAATGAAACAAGAGGTAGACATTTTTGACAGTACCTTGCTTTTATTATCCAAGAGATTTTTCTTATGATCCAATGCAAGTCACTTGCACAGAAGTTCCCTTCTATGACCCTTTGAGGTTCATTTATTTAATTTTATATTAATAAAAAGCAGTAGGAAGAAATCATGAATTTGGAACTTTCCAATTCATGTTTGTCTGGGTCATAAATAGTGCTATATCAAGTTGTTACTTAAAGCAGATACATTTTTATGTAACGAAGTTTGACTTTGTTAAAACTGATGGGTAGAAGAGTTGCCTCTCCCTCTCCCTGTTTGCATCTTTGTTCAGCATTTGGAAACCAGTGACCTCTGAGGCTCTCAGAAATCCCCCTGTGATGTGTAGGAAGCAGCCAAGTGTCACTCCTGGTCTCTGGCTTGTACAGCTTCTCAAATCCCACAGATGTGATTTAAACAGCTCTGAACCTGCTTTTACACAACACCTGTTGTAAGGAAGCCAAATTTCCCCTTCCTAAACCCTTGAATTCATAAAAGGCACAATTGGTATAAAGCTACTGTGTCTTCTTAATACTTGTTCAGCCTTAGGCTAAATACAGCTCACCATGGCCAGGCTCTGTGACTGTAACTAAAAATTCCTACAATTAATAATTTGCAGTATTTTCTGAATACATTAAGATATTATTTTCTGGTATATTGAGAATTTTTTTATTATTTTTAGCTTAAAACGTGCTAAAAAATAATACACTGTAGGATAATGTGGTGAATAAAATCCTTCCACATCTGAACTGTACTTGACCAATCAAAAATTCAGAGAAAAATCACTATTAGCCTGAATTCAGTCAGCTGGTACTCAGCAAGTTCTGTGTTTTTCTCTGAGCTGTGACATTGACTTAGAATATTCTATGACCAGTTATTCACCACCAAGAATGAAAAATGGTTTGTTACTCAAATTTAAAAAAATGTAACAATACACTATTACTGTCAATTCAGTAGCTTCTCAGCCTATTTCTAAATTAAGTGGTTTAGCAAAACTGATTTTCTTCCTGAAGAGAATGGACAGGAAAACAAAACCCAACCAAAGCCAAATAAATAAATAAAAGCCACAAAAATACCTCAGTGCTCTTTAGAGTTATGAGGCCAATGTGCAGAAGCATTGAATGCATCAGCACACTGAAAGGGATGGAAGATAAAAACTCAGGGTGTAACACAGAACTTCTTGACTCAAATCAGAATTCTGACACTGAATCAAATGAATAGTTAAGTGTTTGATAGATGTAAACTAGTATGGAATAACCTGCACCAAAATACATAATTTGATATTAAATCCCTTGAAGAGCTTTCCTTATTTTTATTAATATAACCTGAAAAGATTCCAGATTTGCAATGCTGGTGTTGTCAATGATCTCCCTCCAAATTCTGATAAAATGATTTTCATAGGAATCAAAAGATTATTCTGAGAATATATTTTAATTAAATAGCATTTAAAGCTTTTTTTTTTTCTCTTTCAATGTTCCTTCTGTAATTGCCTTGTTCCCTCCTTAGTTACATAGGAATTTCAGCCCAAGAAGCACCGGGTGAGGCTTCAGAGGTGCTTGGAAAAGTGTTGAGATTCCCATACATCACCAAATACTCATTGCCAATGCATTCCCATTTCTTATCATTCCAGGAATTCCTGAAAGTCTAGAAAATAATCTGTATTTCATTGCAGTTTATTTGGATATTTATCATCGTAAAGTCTAGGAGATTGATCATTTCTGCAATAAAATTAATCTTTGTAAATACATTGTATTGCACATGCTATTTTTTTCTTTAGCAGAGGAATTAACCTCTACTACCAAAATCCACCATAAACTGTAAAAATTAAAGAGGACATTAAAACCGTAGTCCTTAAAAGGACATGAATTAATTTAAAATTAACAATAAGCTTTCTAATTAGGCTGTTTATTGCCATTCATATTAAAATTATATGGGATAACAAAAATGCCAGTTATTTCTGTGCAAATCTAAAAATATTTGAAATTAATGACACAGAAAACTATGTGTTTCAAACAAGCCTATAAAACTTAATATAATCTCAATGTAAGTAGGCTATGATCTACTATTAGGTTAAAATTGTTATCTTCAATTAGAGATCTCCACTAGCATATTTTTATAAGCCTTTTACAGAAATACTCTTGATTCAGAGTAATTAAACTTCTTGAGTCACAAGTAGCAAGCATCTGAAAAGTGATATAAAATCATTGTTAGTAAAATTTGCAAATGACAAAAAACGTCTCTGACAAAGTAGCAATGAGTAATTGTATTGGGTCAGTCTTGCAGCCCAGCTTGGGTGAGCAAACATGAATGATGTAATAGAACAAATTATTACTAAAATCTCAAGTTTACATATTCTGTAGAAATTTGCTAAATTCAGCTGTCTTTGGGCACATGAAGTCTCCTGTAAAATTTTTCTTTGGTCTTAGGTGTTGTTGTTTTGGCTGTCCTGTGATTTTATTTGAGTCTGGGAATTAAAAAGCTTCAAAAAAATTGAAAGAAGTCTGGTTTTCCCATCAAAATGCAAAGAAGTGGGAGTTTTACAAGGTCAAAACATGAAACCGAAATCAGAACTCTTTTCCTAAGCCATGAGAATCTGAAACCTGTGATGTGATTCACACCATATCCACTTCTTTTTGAAACTAGATGAGTTTTCAGTAATCTTATATTTATTAGATGCTTTCTGTAACTCTAATATTTAGCCTCTAGCCTTGCTCTTGCTCGAACATCCTGTTGTTGCAGAATTCCACCTTGTGATGGCTCACCCTGGCAAGAAGTTTTTCTTTTGAATTATGACAGTGATGCTGACTCTTTATTCTTTGCTCAATGAAATATTTAATGATAAATAGTTGATAACTGAGATCCAAATTCTTTTATGTGACTAAAATAAGCGATAACCAGCTCAGACTAAGCAATTCCTCCGTGACCTAAGGCAAGACACTTCAGCTGTCTGTAGCTAACATCCTTATCTATAAAATGTGAACGGCATCACTTCATTTATTACCTCAAAAGAAAGCAACAAGAGAGCTTTTGGCCTCCAGCACTGTGATAATGCACATCTGACAGGCGTTACTGCTCATGGCCAAAGAAATTAAGGAGTACTACATGGGACTAAGCAATTACTCTGCACAAGTCCAAGGCTTTGGGTGTTTTACACCTAGACAGAAGCATTTCAAGCTTTGAGTACTTATGCAGAGACTTGGGAGGTTTTGGTTATTTCTTTAAGACAAGCACAGAGTTGTTTTTCTGTTCAGTATTGAACCTGTTCTGTGAAGAGTTCGATTTTTGAGTGCACTGCATTTGATTTCCTTGGTGAAGGGAACAAAGATCTCAGTCACTGCCTTCTCTGGAGAGGTGTCTGTGGAGTTTAACATGCCCGCAGGGAAACTGCAAAATCCACACGTCCCTTTTCACCACACTGAGAAATTCCACACCAGCGATACCATGACTGGGCTGCAGCCATCTGTATGGGATGTTTGTTTTCTAAGGAGTGAACTTGAGGAATATTTCTTACTTAACAGTGTTTTTTTATGGTTTAACATCGGCATTTTAGTTATCAATATTTACACCTTACAGAAAATTGAGTGTTGATAAATGCACAATAGGCACAAATATCTTCCATGATTGTAACTGGGGAAAATTATAAAGGCCACACTGTCTAGGGTTTTTTTTCTTTTTTTTTCTTTTTTCTTTTTTTTTTAATTTTTATTGTCATTCCCAGTCTTGAGTATTAAAACTATAAACCATTTCTAACTGCCTTCATCCAAGGAGTTGATTTAATTTTTCTTTCTCTTCTAAACTGCTCAGTAATGTAGTTCATTCTTTTCCTCATGGTTTATGAGTTAAACACTTATTTATTTTTAATACCATCACTTTCTGTGGTATTAGACTTTAATCCACAGCTCATCTACATCTTATCTTGCAGACTCACATGAAAGTTCCGCATCTCCCAGGCACAATTTATCTTGCATACAGGTAGCACCTTTCTGCTAACCCATTAATAAACATCATGTAGTTGTGTTTCCACCTGTTTGAAGATCACAAAACAACAAATACACCTAGAACTTAGCAACTCATAATTTCTTCTGAAAAGAATTGCGATTGTTCAGGACAGAATACATCTCCATGGCACTCCTAAAGCTCATCAAGCCTCCACATTGTGCTTTCCATGTAGAGAGGTCGGAGGCTTTCCCAGTGTAGTTACAAAATAACCATACCTCCGTTCTTGCTCCTTTCTTTAAAGAAAATCTGGTGCAAACTATTCAGATCTTTCCTTCTGATCCCTGCACACTGGTTTCCAGGGGAAATGCAGCCAGGCCCATGTGGGCTCCAACATTATCTCTCTGCTCTGACACCTGATCTGGATGATTTAGAAGCCTGAGACTCGCCAAAGCAAAGAGACCACCCTGGGAAAAGTATATGGTTATCTGAATTTGTATTTTGAGCTTGCATGTGCTTTCAAATAAAAAGGAACTCCTTGCAGGACTCTAACTGGCAGACTTATATTGTAGTATAATTTAAAGTTCAGCTTCTTTGTTTTTATTTTTAAATTTGGCTTCATTTGGGGGATTGGATTTTCATGAAACCCAGAAAAGGACAAGGTTGCCCTTGTATTGCTCTGTTATTGCTCTATAATGCCATGCGTCATAGATTAAAAGGTGATGGTATGGTGTTTCTCTGTTTGGGTGCAATGATATTCAATATGCTTTTTGGAGAGCTCTATGTTCAAAGTCAGGGAAACCAAAGCTTTTCTTCTGACCTTTCTCATGTCCTTTGTAGAATTCTGATAGAGTGGGAAAATTGCTTCTAAGTCTGTAAGCTCTTCTTAAGACAGATAAAGGGATGTGGAATTTCTAGTATCAGGTTGCCAGTATCTTGAGGAACAAGAAATCATTTAAAAGTTGACACAGTTTGAGTCCTTTATTTAAATTCTGATGTCCTGTAAGTAAATTTTGAGTGCCCTGAAATCAGTGAAGGAACTTAAGGAAAGTGACTGAAGAAAAGTTTTAGGGATGGCATTACTGTTCTCCAAAGAGATCACTCCATTTCAACTACTTTCTCACCCCCTGCCATGAGTGTGGAGCTGTTGCCCACAAAGAGGGCACCCGAGAGAGGGTTGGCATCTTACAGGAGATTTTACATCCTGTTCTGGGCTGCCTTTTTTTCCTCTATATTTTATAAACTGAGCACAGCTTGCAGGCAGAAAATGGCCTGCAGATTGTAAGATGGCTGCAGTTATTAGATTTATCCTACGTTTTATAAAAGAAATATAATGGAGGATTCAGTAAAAAGGTAGGAAAATGGCTTTATTTCTTGTACTTTCCTTTTTAAAACCTACACGGTAATGATGCCCTGAGCATCATACTAAAGAGCTTGGGACATAGACTAGAAGATTTATTTGAGGTTTTAATGTCTGGGCTTGTTCTGCATCTGTCTGATCCATCTGCCTTGGTCTGCTCTTGCCCATGAGTGATCAGGATCACAGAACCAGAAAAATATCTCTTCCCTTAGGCTGAGTCGGGAGATACCTTATTGTGTAACAAAATTCCCTTCTCTCCCCTGTTCCTTCAGTATCTGAGCCAAGAGTTTGAGAAGAAAAACTCCCACTATTCCATAGCGGGCTTGTGTATTGGAACCTCACCTTTCAGCATGATCTTTATATGTGTTAAATGATTGAAAACTCTTAACAGAAAAACCTGTGGTATGTGTATCTCAGGTACTGATACACCAGTCCATCACCATTTTTTTACATTAGCTAATGGAGTTCCAAGGAAGGGAGACAATAAACCCCACTGACAACAGAAACCCGTTCCATGTTCTGAGGCAAAATGAGAATGAGCTGTTGAAATACACACAACAAAAATGTCAGTTGCATACACTTGCAAATCAGCAGTGTCACAGTTAACCAACACTAAAAGCTGCTCATCTTAATAATGATGTCTTGAAAATATGCAGCAATTACTCATGATAGTCTTGAGATGCACTTCTTTCACAAGATCAGGCTTATGATCAGAGTTTACCTCACAGAGTTACATTTTTTCATTAAAAATGGTTACTCGAGCATGTCTTTAATATTTTTTAGGAAAATGAAAACAGAAGTTAAACCTCCTTGCTTTTATGGGCTTTAGAAGTTTCTTTCTGTGTCAGTCTTGCATAAACTAAAATGCTGGAAAGGAATTTGAAATGGTGAGTATTACACGGTTCAGAATCTTTCCAAGTACTAATATTTATTAAAGGAAATTCAGTACCTAACTGGAATAGGAAATCTGTTTAACAATGCAAAACTGTGGCTTTACACCCTGTTCCCTGGAGCAAGCAAAGGCTTCCTACCAAATGAAGCAAAGGATGATCTTCTTTTCTAACTCTGGACTACAGGCAAGAAGAATTTAATTTATATTTCTTACCATTATTTTAAAGGATATTGTTAAAGCATATCTTCATGCTGCTGAATAACATTGGGTATTTCTTTACTTTGGGAGTAGACAGAGGTCATTAAAATGTCTTCTTTTTCTCTGCCACCCTGCCATCCTCTCCCAGTGCACCCATATTTTGCATACATTTACCAGTGTTATTTTACTGCTTGCAATGATTAACCACATTGGCAGCTGTTTGTAGGCTCTGAAACAGCAGAAGAGGAGGGAGAGGAACTGCACAAATCCTCCCACATCCCTTCACTGTGGATGTTTCTCATGATTCAGGGCAGTGCTAACCTCCAGTCTGTTCATCATGAGGAAAACCTGATGACTTCTGAAAGTAGAGGCACCAATTTCTCTGCTTATGTTCAATTGTGGGGATTCACTGCTGTGGAAAAACAGAATTGGTGAGTTTGTCGTTCAAATCAGCACAAAAAGAGATGAAAGCATTTATCCTGACCCTGGTTAGATGTCACACACACAATTGCTGAGAGCAGGGGAGCAGTAGGCTGAGGCACAGGATGACTGATGGGTTTTTCAGCCTTGTTACAGGAGAGTCGAGACCTGAAGGGGCTCACACAAACCTTCTGAGCAGTGCAGGTGACACAGACCTTGTATGAGCCAGCAGAAATGGTTGGTGAGGTTTCTATCCCCATTAAAGAAAGAGACTGTATCCACTGTATTACAAATAAGTGATTTCTGTACTCATGATGGGTTTCAGTGGTACTCTGGCAGGTTTTTCAGTATGATTTCTTGCTCACTGTGGATGCTCAAGATATATTTTTATGGGTTTTTTTTCCGTCCTTCACTAATGTATCCACTGCTTTGCCCAGAATATCCCATCACAAAATTTTAAATACACAGATCCTTTTGTCTTTTGCAGGATATACAGGGACAAAGCCCATAGTGGGTAGAATTTAAAAACTATTTATGTGTTACTAAATAAAAATAATTCAGTATCTGAATACAGCACCAGTCTCATAAACATAAGAGACATAAAGAGGCAGTAAAAATTTAATTAAACCGGTTGTATTATTGTTATACTTCAACCTCAAATGGAGCAGGGAAAGAGCAACATTAGAACTGCTAAACCTTGTTCTAGGAGATTTACAGACCTTTATAATTTAAAGAAAGAATATAAATAAGATCAAAAATAGTCTTAGGTTGAACTAAGTCAGTGGTTAAAACATGAATTTGCCTAGATTAGATTCTCTTAGTTGTGTCTTAGCAGAGAAGAGACATGAATAAGAAATTGCTTTGCCCCACTGATGTGCTCAGCTCTATACATATGGGAGGCACCTGTAGCTGTCATAAGAGAGCTCTGAGTAGAAATGCAGGAATATGGAAGATGATTCAACTGGGGTTTTGCTTCCACACTCTATTTCTCTGCTGGGTTAAATTTGAGCAGTGCTGAATTGTAAGCCCAGAGCATATCAGAGAGAGAGATTTCTGATCGTTCACAGCACCGAGTCTATAAAATATTCATAAAACCTCTGCAATCTGAATTAGCCTTTCAAGTAATAAGAAAAAATACATCAAATAATACAATAAATGAGGGGGTCTGTCTACTACATGTGATATGAAGCATGAGAATTTCTTTTAAATATTTGATTTGTGAAAAGTAAATGAGGCGTTTTCTGATGCAACTATTATGGGGTTTCATATTGTATGTAAGAGTAACAAGAAAGATACTGTAAAATTGTTAACAGCTCTGTTTCCTACCATCTAAACTAATGAGCACCTTTGATCTTCTCTGAAGTCTTCATGCTTCGTTGTTTCCATCATTGTCAAAAGCCCACTCCTTTACTTTTCTTGGGAAATAATCTACTAATGCAAAGTGACTGTTTATGGAGCACAGTGAGCTTTCCACTCAAGGAAGAAAGGGCATCATCTAATAAAAGGAGACATATCCTTGAGACAGCTACAAAATTAAGTAATTTTTGCAGAGAGCAGATTTTTTTTTTCCTGCCAGTCAGAATTTAAAGAAAGGAATCATTACACATTTGGCAGACAATTTTGCTCCTCCAAGGGTAAACAACACAGTGCAAATAGTTGCAATTTTGTTTTTTCTCAGATAATTTTCTTAGTTTGAAAATTTTTAAGTTCTTGGTTGATGAAAAAGCTAAAAAAAAGAACTGCAACAATTATTGTTCCAGAGATATAAACAATATTCATGTCCTGTTTTTCTGAGTTAACTTTTAATTTCAGTTTTCAGATTTCTGCATCACTAAGTTTTGCTTTTTGGTCCCCAGCCAGCAGATAACAATGCAGGAAGACACCTGCCACCTTCCATATTGCTGGTGAACAAGTTTGAATAAATTTCTTTGAAGCATTGATGTTGGATATTAAAATATAAGGCTCTAATCCTAAAGTGTCTCCTAAATTTGAAAGTCCTTCTTAATTTTAATAGCGCCCATCTCAAGATTGCGTAGATGGATTTTTTACAGGATTTATTAGACATACTTTCATAAGGAACAAGAGAGGATGATTTTAAAGAGTTTCAGTTACAAATGTGTATGTGTGTAGTCCAGGATGACTATATTTGAATCTTTCTGATACAAACCAAAACTATGACTTCCAAAGCAAATCTTTAATCACAGATAGGTAACACTGGTATGGAAAAGTGAAGATCCTGTACATGAATATTGAGGACCTCATCCTCACTGCATTTGTGCCCAGCACATTTCCCACTGGCCCCGGAGGATTTACATCCCTGTGAATGACACAAGAACCAGTCTGAAGGATGCAGTGTTCAGAAAAGTAGCTTAAAGCCTGTTCTGTCCCTAAAGAGGCTGCAGTTTCATGCTGGAAGCAAAGTGAACACGTTGACCTGCGGATCCCAGGTGTCCTGGCACTCCCTGCACTCCCTGCAGGCTGTGTCCTGCAGCCCTTCACAGTGCCCTGCTCTCACCAAGGACACCCCTCAGTCCCTCTCTCAGCCACACCCTGCTGGCTCCCCAGGCCTGTGCTTGTCTGAAACAGGGAAAACACAGCCAAGTTTGTCTTAGGAACTGATCCCAGTGTGACCAAAGGAGAGACAGAGTTGAAGAGGCCCTGGATTGCTCACCCACTGCTCTGCAAAGTATCTGACTACATTCCAACACTCCTTTTTGAAACTAACCTTCCTTAAACAAGAAGCAAAAGATCAAACAAGATCTAGTTTTATTCAACGAAGCAGTGTGGGAGATCAGCAAGAAGCAAGCTTATCCCCAGAGAAAGGATAACTCATTTTCTCCTCTCATCATATACTCCCAGAAATATCTTGATAAATATCAGAGCTCTATGCAATATGTAAAGGAGATTACATTTCGTAAGATACATCTTATATTATACATTTCCACACACTGTATTAATATGAAATGCAATTTTATCTGATTTTAATACTTTAATGCTAGCTTCCATTATTTGCACAGTAGGTAAATGAAGAGATGCACAGAAATCTGGATTTAATTAGATAGGACACACTATCATTTACTGAGTGACAGAAGTAGAATACATTAAATACAAGCATTGTGTAATACTTTTTGTCCTGAGATGATGCACAGCAACACAGCAAATTTACATTTAATGCTGCCTGCCAAAACCCACCCAAGTTTTGTAGAATGTAAATTGACAACATTTTTTTTCTGGCTATCATTTATTAGATTCATCCACCTTTAAAAGTTGTTGGTTTTTTTTTTCATATTTGCCTTTAATTAATTCTATATGTAATGACCAAAAGAAAATACTGCACAATTTGTACATAACTGAGTCTTGGTGCAATCACTGTAATTGGCAGCTGTCTTTACTCTAAATGTGTTGTTATTATTATGCCACATACAAGAGCACCAGCTGTAAGAACCAATAAGAGAAGGAATTTGCAGAAGTTACAAGACTGGGCCATGACCCAGAGAAATATCTGCCCCCAGGTATTTTAAAAATCTACTACAGAATGAAATTACTTTTTCACTTTTTAGCTCCCATTGAGCACAGTCTAAATGCCAGTGTGATTCATCAATGTCCATGATAATTCTCTGAGACATCTCCTCACAGGCCTGTGATGCTGTTTGTGCTCCTGGCTGCTCTCTGGGGAGGCAGTGCAGGAGCCCCAGGGGTGCAGGCAGGGGCTGGGGGTCCCTGCTGGCAGGGACAGCTGAGCCTGGCACTCAGGCTCCTGCCTCCCTGCAGAGCCCCAGCTGGGGTGGATTTCATTCCAGCACTGCTTTCCAGCTCCATTCGTGCTGGACAAATAACAGGGGTTGCCTAAGCCTTTTCTCCTGGTCACCAACAAAAACAAGGGCAGCAACCAGTTGTGGTTTCCCTCTTTTTGTCAGGTTGCTTTTCCTCCCTGAAGTATTTGTTGTTCTGGCCATTTCATTACAGTGACGTGTGAGCATCTCACTGCCTTTAATCCCTCAGCAGTTTCAAGGGCAAGAAAGACAATGGTGACCAGTGCTGTGCTAACTCCACAAATGTCCCTCTTATTTTTCTGTTTGGTTTTTTCCTTGGTCATTAATTCTCATTAGGTGAAAAGCTTTCTACACTGCAGTTTGTTATACATAACAGAAAAATGTTGGGCAATATTAAAATTTTTTTTCTAGAAGAAGAGTCAAAATAAAACCAGTGCCACTAAATTTCTCTCCGTATCAAGGGGTTCTTATTTCCAGTAGCTCCTTCTAGTTCCATGAGACTTTTTGATTTTCCCTCACAACAGGCTCTTTCTTATGTTCAGGAAACCTTTGTTTCTTTATTTATAGATGCCTACATAAATTGGGTTATTTATGCCATTATGTTAATGCCCCTTTCATCTTAAAATACTGCACTGAATTTGTCTTAATTTTCTGTTAAAGGTTACACTGACAAAGGCCAATAAAACACATGGAGCATTATTTGTATTTGCTTACAAAGCTGCAGTATCCAGGACAACATCATCACTTCTATAAAGTATTATCCCATAAAGTTCATTTTGAAAGTGAATGCCATATCTCATTTTACTATGACAAGCAAACAGCCTATCTATCTAAGCCTTTACAGCCCATCCATCACAACAGGAGTGTGCTGGTGCCAGTGAATCAAAAGCTACAGCAGCAGTTAACAAAAAGAAGTGTGCTAATTAATGGCTGTAACAGAAAGTTTTAAGAGTGATTTTTCCAGACACCTCACTCAAAAGTGATTGAGAAGGAAATGCCTCTTTAAAATTTTTATATAATGTCACACTAAATGAACCATAAAGAAACAATATAGAAAATACATAGCTTGGAATTTATGAGGACATTTTACAACTATTAAAGACCATGTTTAAAGGTCTGGGTTTTAAATGGAGCCAAGGGACCTTTGAAAGCAGATTTACCAGGAAGGTCATCTTCAAAAATGGAAGGAAAGAAAACTACGTCCCAAACATCACAGTCAGGGACATAACAAAGCCCAGAATTTCTAGAGAAGAGAGGAAGAATGGACACCAAAATGCTAAGAAATCATTATATAGCGCATATTTATTCAAATCCAAAAGAAATGTTGACTGCCAGTCACCAGCAAAATGAAAAATGGCATTGCAGCTGGCTTTTTTAGAAAAAAGTCTTTTGGACCAGCCACCCTCACTGGCTATTTCAAACTGCTGCTGTTCCCCAGCTTAGCTGGTGACATGTTACTGCACCTCAGAACACACAAATCTTGTCTCCTTAGGAAACAGTTGTCAAAACATTTTTTTTCCTTCATGACATATGGAAAGAAGTTCTTCATACATATTGAAACCATTTTTCTTTCTTTGAAGCAGTTTCAATCATATGATATATGGTATAACATAAAGCCAAGTTCCAAAATACAAACCTAGAACAAAAGAATCTAAAAAATTTTAAATATGCCTATTTTTTGGAACATCTTTCTCCCATTATTTCATCAATAAACTCAATTCCTGTGAAATGAGTACCTCCTTCACAAAGTAGAGTTGATGTTGGTAAGACAATGTATTAACTTGAATTGGGATTCTCTGGCAACATTTCTTTCAAAGCTTTTTTTTTAAAATGACTGGTAATAGAAACATAACCCATATTGTGTAAAAATAAAGGTCCTTTTTTCTTTAACTGATGCACTCCACCAGCTCCCCAACCCCTCCAAGAAGAAAAATTCCAAATATTTTTTAAAAAAGGAGTACAAAACAAAAAATCTAACTATTAATATTTTGGGCTGCAAATGTAAGTCCAAGCTCTTTCAGTATCTGAGAAATGGAAAGCAAAAGTGAGGTGGCAGAAATAAACCTTGTTGAATTCTTGCATACTTTTTTTTTGTAGCCTAAGCCCCTCCCAGCTGTGCAGATTGTCACACTCAGTATATGGCAATAATTTAAGTGGTGTCAAACACACACTTACCCTTTCCTGCTGCACAAATATTAAACCGTGCTTTTATAGGAGAGATGGGCTATTTGGGGAGCAACTGCACACCTGGTGGGAGGGGGAGTGGGAGAACATCCCCTCTGCATCAAACCATCTGCTGATCAGATCCACAGTGGGTGGTCACACTGGGCAGGTGCCACTCTCTGCCCAGGGATGATGTCCTGCACCACTGAGTCTGCATTTTAACTGCTGCTGCATGACAAGAAAGTTCTTTTGTTCTGCCTCTGAGTGAGAAGCTGGCACAAGCTGTGGAGCTCAGCCTGGGGAATTATTTTGAATCCTGGGGCTGCAAATTGCCAGTCTGGCTTTGCCCGGGCAGTGTGGGCAGTGGGCAGGAGGTGAGGCTCACTGGGGACAGACCCCTGAGCTCTGCCCTGGCCACGCTGCCCAGGGAGGAGAAGGACAGGGTGGAGAGCTGGGCAGGCTGTGAACACTCTGTTGCCTCCCAGGAGCTGGCAAAGGAATGAGCAAAGCTGGCCAGAGATCCTCTCCCTTTTCTTGCACAGCGCTGGGAAAGGACATTTCCCTGGCTGCTAAGATAATTCTCTGCTTGAAATCTGAGTACCCTTTACCTTTGACAAAGACATTCTTATTGAAGTCTTTACAAAATAATTCTAGTCTACTTTCTTACACACTGAAGAGCACCACTTCATTCACAGCTGCTGCAAATGTATCTAGAGCAGAGCTGGAAGGTAATTAGCAGTGATAACTGTCTGCCACCTTTTCTTATCTGACATTTTCAAGCCCTGTAAATTAGGAGTGTCTAGCCCTAATAACTTATTTATTTTTATATACCATTGAACTTGCCAGTCATTTTTAGTTATCAGTTCTTAAAGAAAACACTTTAGAACTGGAATCTTGTAAAATTTCAGCCTGGAGCAGACTACACCAAAGCTAATGAGCCATGAAAAATAAGACTTAGCTTGAGAAGGCTGTTAACACAATTGTTCAGCTGTAGCCTGTACTGGCAGGCCATGATCAGTTAAAATAGATAGTTTAATTAATCCTTTATTGGAAATTGAGAAAATAACCTATTGGGTTCATTAAAAAAAAAAAAAAGTGCCAGTTTTTCTACTGAGTTTTAGTAGCTTTGTGCAGCAAGATGAGGGGGACAGTCCCAGCTGGAGAGAGAGCTCTTGTTCCAGGGCAGTGTGAGGGCCTGGGCACTGGGCTCTGTGGTGCCCAGCAGAGCAGAGCAGCTCCTTACTCACTCCTGGTCCTCTGTGCTCCTCGGGCTGGCCCTGGGCACTCAGGGGTGAAGCTGTGAAACCTCCCAGGAACTCGGGGACATGTGCTGCTCAGGGTGAGCTCCCTCCCCGGCCACAGCTGCCCCATCCTTGCCACGGGAGAGGCGGCAGGCTGGGATTTACAAGGAATCAAACACACTGCTGTGTCTGCCCACAGAGCTTGCATGCCATTTCTCAACACTATGCTTTGGAAAAAAATCCTGAAATACTTCTTTATATGCTCTACATGATATTTGGTGTTGTCTTTATTTTATTATTTTTCCTTACGTGGAGCAATAGTAAACTGTAACAGAAAAAAATTGCAAAAATGCAATGGTAAATTCAGGCATCTGGGGTTTGGCATTGTGCTAACTTATATCTACATATTTATAAGTTTTCTTTTAGAAGGATAGCCATATATTTTCTTATTTAATTTGTTATTGCACAAATGCAAAGAAAGAAACAAACAAAGAAATCTAATCCC
>VYXD01011013.1:204131-228172 GCA_013397195.1 Hylia prasina
AGAGAAATGGTGTCCCCCTTTTTTTTTTTTTTTTTTTTTTTTTTTTGGCAGGGTGAACCAATACAATTAACTTGTAATAAGGTTTTTCTCAATTCTATTTTACATTCAAAATTTTTTTTACTTTCAGAGTTCCCTTTTTTTCAAAAAAGGTGTCTGGGAAAAACAGAAAACAACAAATTGTCGCTAAATTCACCATGTTGGCCTCTTTTTCCAAGTGTCATTTTCACTCATGCTGCTTGACAAGCTCATATGAGAAATGACAAAGAAAGTTCACAGAACTGTCACTTCTCTATTAAAATGAAATAGCCTCTCTTTTGCTGTCCTTCTTCACAATTTTCAGAATTTAATGTCGGTAAATGAGTGGCACACCAATGGCATTTATAAATTCAGTTCATTTTGGTCTATCTAGAAAACAGAAATGGAACTTGGCACCTTCTGTGTGTTTTCTTGATATCAAATATTTAGAAAACTATTTGACTACATGAAGAAGCATTTATCAAACTAAACATGCTATCTATATGTAAACACCTCTACCTGTTGCAGAGATTACTTTTATATCCCCATTTTTCTCCAGTCTGGATGGTGTATTGTAGCACTCAAAGTTCTGATAAAAATGATTGGGTTCTGCTGACTACAGAATGGGAAATGACAAATACATGGAAATCCACAGATTATTGTAAAAATAATTGCTAAACTTGCTACTGTAACTCATACATATTTCCTTGCCACACAATGTCTGTATTAAATAAACAGATGTAATAGATAAGTGTCTCTCTAGTCCAAAAAACCTGCTTTCACAAATAGTGACTATGAACATTAGCACTCCATCTTAGTGGGTGAATGTTTGTTTGACATTCAGCACTGGACTTCCCTCATTACCTTTTAGAGGCTGTACTGGCAGCTGCCTGTCACCCCCTGAGTGTCTGTGACCATCTGGGCCATGTGAATACAGATTTACAGGTGTTGTGTAGTCTGAGAACAGGTGCAGTTCTTTAGTACATGGAAAAGGAGAGCTCGCACTCCATACTAGAATAATTTCCTGACCTGAGACACAGTCAAAAAGCCCCTCCAGGGGCAAAGGGCTGGGTGGTCACAGTGTGCAGCTCCTTGTGCTGCAGGCAGAGCAGGGAATGCTGTCAGCACAGCCGTCCCAGAACAAGCAGCCCTAGAGTCACTGCCCTGGACTCACCAAGATCTCAGCTGCTCTCCCTTGCTGAACTCCCAGCACCAGCACAGCCAGATTCCTCAGCCTTATTTAAAGTCTGAATTTAACATACAGGTACCACTCTGAGATCCTAGAGGTGGAGAGGGTTGCTGGATTGCTCTCTCATTTTCAGTGTTGCTTTTCAAGCACTCGTCCTTCTGGATCTTCATTTCTGCCTCTCTTCCATTGTTTCCCTGCCCCTGCCTGGGGCAGTCATCACCAAATTTTCTCTTGCATTCATTTCCCATCTCCTTCCATGCTTCAGTCATTATCACATTATTCAGCTAAAAGGTTTTATCTGCCCCTTACACCCACACCTGAAGGAATGATTAAAATCCTGTTCAGAGCCTTGCAGTATTCCCTGCCAGGTTGTTCATCACTGTGGGGGTGGAATAGTAAATCCCTCAGTGGGAGTGTCTGCAGATCCTTGTATCTGACTGCCAGCTCTCCTGTCACACTTTCCCACTAATGCCCTCTGGCATGAGCTCTCCTGTCTTCACACCCATAAACTACATCCACATTCCTACTGAGAGCACAACATGCCCATGCCCTCTAGAGTCCTCCTGCATTGCCTGAAATCTCCCATCTTCCATTGCTTTTTCATTTTGCTATCCAAGGTTTGAAGTTTGTTCGTAATTTCCTCTGCAAAATCTGGCAACTTTCACTTCCTCACGTCTTCTCCCTCATCTGTTGCTTTGCCCAAATCTTCAAGATACGGCATTTTTTTTCTGCTTGCTCTTTTCTGCTGTAAAAAAGGGGGTTATTTGTCCAACAATCTCTAAACTACTAATTTTCACATATCCCTAGGATCCAGTTTTCAGATAATTTTTGCCTTTATATTAAGAATAACAACCTCTCCATCCCACTTGCTTTTACTGACTGTTTCTCTCGCTATCTAAAAGCTTGGCCTTTTGAAAACAAAACTTATTTGTTGATATTTAAGAAAAATTAATCGGTCAGCTTCTATCAGTTTCAAATTAATCCCTTCACCAAAATGCATGGCAGAATGAAAATACATTTTGCTTTGGAAATGTTAAAGTCTTTCACCCAGAACAAGCTGCATTGACTGGACCATTTTGACAATACCTGTTCTCCAGTCTGCATTTGGGAAGGTATATTATTTTGTGATGTTAGAGATCCCAGCAGTATTTATCTCGCTAGTAAAATGTCTTTTCAGCTTTATCTCTTTCCAGCCCGCATGAGCAGATGAGAGTCATTACAAGTAAAGGATTTAGGACAGATGCACCCTTCAACACCAACAAAAATTAATCTACAGTAATTCCCCAGTGTGCTTTGGCTCCAGACTCCAGCTTTCACCAGCTTTCCAAGCAGTGCATGCACCAGCCCATGTCTCAGTCATGGCAGGGGCTTGGCTGCTGCTCCCGTATCTGACTCATCCTGCAGCAGAAGCTTGAATTACTGGTGTATTCTCCTGAGAGTTTATCTTTTTATACTAAACAAGCATTGTAGGTGTTCCTTTTTGCCTTAAACCTAATGGTATGATGTTACAGCTAAGCTCATGGTCCCTGCTGCTGAACAATAATATTTTTTATATCAACTAGAGTCCTTTGTAATACTTCATGCAGTCGGTGCAGCATTCTGAATATTTTCTGATTTCTTGGAAAACTCTTGTATTTAAGATGTACAGAAGAGCTTTCTTGATTAAAGGAAGCACAGTGATAGATTCTGCTGGATCAGATTGCTCTTATGCACCTTCTGTTACTGCTCAAGTAAGGCAGATGAATGAAAGATGGAGATTCTTCTTCTTGCCAGCTATTCCAGAATTTCTTAAGAGTCCATGTTCTTTTATGAAGAAGCTGTATGCATTTTCAACACTAGACTTTCTGCAGTATTGTGCTTGTGGGTGCAGTCAATTTTTTTTTCATACCAAGCAGAAAGACAAATGAAAACAGCACTTTACCATTCCTCTGTCTGTAAAACTGGATTTCCTGTTGCTTCTATTCTTCAGCTATTGGGTTGGAAAATTAATTCTGGATTTTTCCAACTTAAATCCATTGACATTAGCTGCAAAATGTACAGCCAAATTAGCAGAGGGTAGAGTTCCCCTGAAGAGCATGAGAGGGTCTAACTTTATAGCATAGTTTGGTTCTTATTCTATGGAGTATAATGTAGATAAGAATATCTAAAGATAATTAGGAACCTGTCAACATAAACATCAGAAAAATCAGTCTAGGCAAGAGGCAGATCTGCCAGGATCATCTCCAGCCATTTTAAGTTTATCTGTGACACAATAATTGACCTGGCTCTGTTTCATGAGCTCTAGCTCAAAACCACCTTGGTACTTGAGGGCTGAGAAACAGAAAATATGACAAATTTGTGTCCTGAGAAGGGCACAAAATTACAAGAGAGTAAATTTGATATCAATACCTCAAAAATCATTCAAAAGTACAAGGAAAACTGAAACAGATAAGCCAAAACATAAATGAATCTTTATTCTTAGTTTTTTTGAAAGAGACAAAACATCTGTGATATAGAAGATCCACTTAGTATAATATTTTATAAATATTGAGCCCTTTCCAAAGGGCTCTCAAAATCTCCCTTGCTGAAAGAGAAGGATAAAAGAGCTGGAAACAGAGAGTAGGAGCAGAAGTTGAAGATTCACTAAAGAAATAGAAAAAACCCTTTGAAATGGGCAACTGGTCATTTAAATGGCAGATACAATTCAACAAAATAAATGTTAAATTATATAGATGAGGGAAAGAGAAATCATTTCACATATAACATGATGTGTTATAAATTACAACAGACTGCATCTTGCAGAGTAATATGCAGTCGACGAGAATATCAGCTCAGAGAATAGAAAAATAAAGACAAATGTTAGGAATTATTAAGAACAAGGGGGAAAAAAGAGAAAACTTTCATTGACTTAAGTAGTTTCTGATTTCATGTTTTGTCTGTCTTAGACATCTGCTTTTATTCATTGCTTGAGACAGCATACTATGGACTGAGGTTTTACTCTGTATAGCCATTTTAAAGCTTTTACTGATACACCTCAGTGTATTCAGCAACTTATTAATTTAAAAGAATAAACCCCTCATTTTATAAATAACAGAACTAAGCTAATTACATAAGCCTTGTTCTCATTTTCAGTAAGTGTGTATAGATATGCATTTTTTTTTTCAATTTTCTAATCCTAAATTGCAATGTTGTCTTTATTCCATTTTATATCCTCTATATTTAGAGCTCCTTGCAAGCTCCTAATATGTTCCTAAAGACCAAGACTCTGACTAGGAAGTTGAAGGAACATTAGGTCAACCATGCTGAATATAATTTGACTGGCAGCTCTCCTCAAATCCTACTTTTCTCCTTGTCTACCCTTTTGATTTTACAACAGAAATTTCCCTGAAGCAGCACTTACATTATGATGCTTTCCCTGACACAGGTTAATTGCTATTTGCTTTAATTATTCTCTACTCAGCTTCAGAAGAGCTGTCAAAACACACCTTCATGATTATATATTTCACTCTAAGATTGGAATGAAGACTGGACCATTAAAATAGTATTAAAAAAATAAACAACATTATTTTTAGGTTGTTAGTTTTCCTCATTAGCTACTTTGGAAGACATTGGAAGCATAATGCATTGCACACATCTTTTGCAAATATGGAAAGAAAAGAATATTGCAAATATGATAAGAAAAGCTTACTGAGACAGATAACTAAAATAAAGTTTGATAAGGGAAACATATAAGCATATAGCAACTCATAAAAAATATTAAATTTTTTTTAGCTGCAAAGCATACACAAAATGGAGCTCCTTCAAGTAGTGTCCTCCTTCTGATGTTCCTATGCCAAGCTCAATATTAAACAAATTGAAAAATTGGTATAAAATTATGCCCCAGCCTGGAAAATTTCTTCATCATTGTGCTGTAAGTTTCCAAAGAACATTATCTGTATAATAAATCAGGGTCAATCTTGGATCTTTGTCACCCTGTTTTTTCACTTTGTTACTAAGCCTTCTGATGTTTACATTTTTGGAGTTAGATTCTCACACATTTTCTATCAACAACTAGATGTTTTCATAACAAACTGTTCTTGTTTTTACATTCTCTCCTGGTAGGAGGGACAAATGATTAGCATTTTCTCGGACCTATGGCACCTATGGTTGACCCTCAACCTTCCAATGATGGTTCACCTTTCTGAACCCTATAAAAATGTAAAATCATAATAAACCTTCCTTCTTTCCTCTTGCTCGATCCAGCGTGCATCTGTGTCTCTTACTGTTGTTAGAGTGACAGATCTTGCCAAGTTATTCTCTATCTTCCCCTGGCTTTTGATGTGTATTATTTTCTTTTGGCTTATGCTGCTCCCAGTGAGGGACAGCTTTTCTCTAACTTGCCTCTTTCCCTCTGCTCTTGAATGAATCAGTTTTACCTTGTCAAAGCTCAGGAGTCTATGAGTGCACAGTTTCTTCTGAAATGGGTACAGACATTGTCAGCATGAAGCTCCATCACTATTTCAGGCTAATCTAGATCTGATGGCCAAATCCTTCAAATTAGACATAGAAAGAATTTGTTTTATTACTTGTTTGGATCCCTCAGAATCAAACTCAAGGCTACTCTTTGGATCTCTTTCTCTTCTCTCATAATCAAAATCATGCATCGTGCAAGTAACATTAGTACCAGCATTGCCAAGGAAAGCAGAGCCCCCCTCAAATATTTTGGATACCCACCTTTTGCTGGATGAGGTGAATCCCTGGAGTGGCTAGGTCTGCAGGATGCAGTCTCCACTTCCAGGGCACAGCCTTCAATGCCTTCTGTCTTGGGGCAATGGGCTGGTTTTGCACAAATAATCCCATAATTACCAAAAAGTAATTATGATATGACTGAAAATTGCTCACAGGTATCTAACATGAAACACTATTCTGGCTTAAGATTGCAAGACAAAATGATATCAAAACAAATGTTCAACATGGTAAATCTTTTTCAGTGCATAGCTTGCATTTTTCAAACCTACAGAGATAAAGAGAGGCCAGTGCCACTTACACAGCTGAATTTGAATCTTGTATTTCCCTGAAAAACCAACATACCATTGACTTTCATGATTACTGTTCTCACATATTTCTTAAATGGAGTGTAATACATGCAATTTTTCCTAATATTTTTTTAATAAGAGAATTTTGGGTGATATTTTTGTTCTCATACACCTCTCTCTGTACTCACTATTAGACTGGTAAGATTTTATAACTCAGCTCAAACTCACCCAGAGAGAAAGTCTTTAGGCTGTAGAAAGGGCAGTAAGTATTTACAAATGCTCCTCTTGCCTTTCTTTATGAGGACTGTATGTGAGAAAACACAGGTAATTGAGCTTGCCAATCCCTAGCTGTTTATTTCCAATTACTATGTTTACCCCAACAACATTACTTTTCATTTTATCTTACTCTGAATCTCAAGCAGAGAATAATTTTTTTTTACCCCAACAACATTACTTTTCAATTTTATCTTACTCTGAATCTCAAGCAGAGAATAATTTTTTTTTTTAACAAAGTAATATGCTTGTGGAAGGGATTTTAACATTGAGGCTGGAACTGTTTGATGGCAAGCTGAATCTTTTACATTCCTCTGCTTCCCACCTTTCCCTAGCACAGTAATGCTTATTCTAGAATAGAATAGTATAGAAAAGGTAGTACTTTTCTGCAATTCTTTAGTCAAAGTTTTGTGGTTGTTCTAAGTCTGTGATTTGGGGGCCTCCTCCATGGAATTTGGCCATTCCAGTGACACTTTAGTCTGAGAAGATTTTCAGCCACACAAGTAGCGTAAAGCAAAGAATACAGAATACAAAAATAAATGTCTTTCCAGCCAGTGAGGTGTTTAAATGGAAGGCTTGCAGAGAAGTGATGTCATTATGGGAGGAATGAAAATACCCTGTAGAGCTCTACTGGCCACATACATATTTAGCAAATAATGCTTTATGTTGTTTGGAACACCTATTCCAAAAAACAAAAGCACACCAAAACACCCACGAAAACTAGAAACATTTTTCCTGCAATTTTCTGGACCCCTAAAATGTAAGATCTAAAATAAAATAAGTAGAAAACTCTCAGAACCTTCAGAAAAAAAAGTATTATTTCAGTGTTTCTGTTGTCATATTACCATCTCTTACTATGAAATTCCAGTTTTATTTCCATTTCAGGACATAGGATCTTCACATCTCTGGTTTTTCTGCCATCTATTTACTGTGTCGTATTTATCATTTATGGGCACCCACAATCCAGGCCAGGAATACTATCTGGGGTATGTAATATATGGCATTTCTAATCTTTGCCGGCTTAACCAAAGCATTTTCTTTTTATGAGCAAATGCTCAATAGGGATTGAAGTGTGCAGTGGAATATCAATACCTGTAGGTAAAACCATTTTCCACCTTGTCTGTTTTATGGCTGCTGTAGATCACTTTTTCCTATGTTCCTGTAGGAACTGTCTTCTACCAAACCACTGCTCAGACAGAAAGTGGAAAATGGAAACCCACCCACAATGATGACAGCTAAATGAATATGCAGTACAATGCAAATAGATCCACATGTTAACTGGAATAAAATGGATTATTCCTATATGTGCCAAGACATTTCCAGGCCGGTTTCACCACTTCAGCAGAATAAGTCCAGTCATTCCTTTGATGTTTCTTCAACCATGAGAAAGAAAGCTCTCCATAGTACCCTCACAGGATTTTGTATGGAAGTCACATTGTGACCAAGGCTAAAGAAAGCAGAAAAAGTCAGCAGCAGCCAAGGTTCAACCATCACTGGAAATCTGGGGACAACACCTCTCTGGGAAGTATATGAGATGTTTGCTGGAGCAGTGTGCTGCCATCGGTGGACAACACTCCTAGTAATGCCAATATTTTATGACCAGGTATTGTCCTCATTTCTATTCCTCACTTTCAAAAACATAAAAATAGAAATGGAAACCCTTCCTATAATAAGAATGGGGTTTGTGTCATTCTTTTAATTTTTCATAGTTTTTTTCTTTTGTTGAGGGAAAGCAAAAACCAGGAACCTGTACAAATATAAAAAAGAAGAAACTTTAAAAAATTAAATTATGTGTAAATAAAAAAACTACAACTCCTTCAAAATTTTTTTTCCCCTAGTACTTTTCATGTTTTTCCTCCTGGGAAGTGATGGTTCAAACATTTCTTTTACTCACTCCTTCTTACTGATTTCAAATTTGAAGAAAATAAGAATTAAATTATGTTCTTGTAAATAGAGAAGATTCTTAGAGCAGAAAATTCCTAGAAAAGTTGAAAGAACATATGCTGCCCTGTGCTGGCCTATTCCATATCCTGCACAGTAGCCTTAAAGAAAGACTTTTTGTCAACTGCATTTTGGGAAAAGTCATTTCTATTACAATCTCTCACAACAGAGAGACAGGTGATCAACATTGCAGCAACTCATAGGATTTATGTTAACGGAATTATGGTCCAAGGTTTTACAGGAAACAATTCATTAGAGCTGTTCTGCTATACAGTATTTTACAGTTAAAAATTTCACAGGAATTGTCTTCAATTCCATGGGTTTCCACAAATAAAATTAATGACTTCAGAAGTCCCAGTGTTTACTCCAAGACCGGGTGCATCCAATTTTAAGTGTTACTGTTCTGTTTGCACCACTTGTACAACAGCTTTCCTGAATTCAGCATTTTCCTGAGGAGGTCAATGGACTTTATAACTGTGTCTAAAAGCATCTCAGAAACTATTGACAGCAAGGCAAAAAAATATGGCAATACCTGACTGAGAGAAGTAAGATATAAGAAAGGAAATCTGCTCTATACTTTTGGTTCTATGATTGGTATCAGAAAAAAATCATGGCTGGATCTAAAATCGATGAAATATGAACATAGTTCACATTTAAATAAAATTTTGATTGGTATCTCAAATCTGTGGAAGGGCTCACATTGTCTTCAAAGAATGCAGAACTGTGGAATGGTTCCTCAGCTGCTTTTGGGTTATGGAAATCACAGGAACATGTGACAAAATTTCAACCATCTGCTGAAATCATTGTTCCAATAGAAAAGTCAAGTATATACTTTAAACCATTTTCCACTTAGTATAGAATTGTTTCATACAGAGTGGAATCTTTTAAATAAGGTGTCAAATATGACCTTCTATATGCATCAAAGAAATAGCTGTGTAGAAATATATGTCAATTTCAAACTGGCACAGAATCATCCTTCTGGTTCAGCTTAGAAGCTTTCACAGATTTTTGCCAAAATACTTATTTGTCTGATCTCATGTTTTAAAAATCATCACCACATGCACTGCTATTTTGGCATTTGGTCTTTTTTTGTGAATGTATAAAGCACATTTAACCTCCTGTCAAAAATATATTGTGTGTGATATGATTTGTTTCTTGTGTAAAAGTCAAACATCCTCTGATACACTTTTATTTGTGTTCTGCTGCAGAGCTCACACAATTTTATGACTTTAGCATTAACTGCTCTTGGAAGGAGCTTGCTTGGAGCCTGTTCTCTACCCTTAAAATAAAAACTGTTGTGTTTTGATTGGTCAAAAGTCTGTATCCAATTGCTAAGCTGCATGAACATAGCTCAGAGCCACCATGCCCAATAGCATTTTAGCTCATGGCAAAATGAGGACTGTGGAACCATAAATACTATTTTAATGTAATATTACCACATTATAATGCTAATATTACTATTTGGGGCCTTATATTAGGATTTTGGGCCTTAGTGGCAACATTATAGTCATAGTGAACACAATTTTAGTGAGATATCCAGTCCTCATGTTCACTTTGTGTGCTTCCAAGTATCACCCAAAATGGCAAGCAGATACTGCAAGAAAGTAACTATGGGAGCAAGGAGTAAATTCTGGGGTATAATCTACAAAATGTGTTTTCAGAACTGATTATATTATTTAGTAGAGGCACTGGCATTCAGTTTAGACATGTTAATTAACTAAATATAGGTTTAAATATCAGCCCAGTGGAGAGGAGCCGGGGTAGAGCAGCCCAGATTTCCTATATGATATCATAAAAGGCTTCAGACAGAAGAAACCTGTAACTGTTTGCATGGATGTAATATGTGCTCTTGAATTTATTGTAAACA
Organism: Hylia prasina; assembly: GCA_013397195.1. Lineage (NCBI taxonomy): Eukaryota > Metazoa > Chordata > Aves > Passeriformes > Sylviidae > Hylia > Hylia prasina. The sequence continues at coordinate 214,411 of VYXD01011013.1, forward strand.
TTTGCTCTAGATATTATAAAACTTTGGCAAGAAACACTTCCTCATTAGGAAGAAATCAGACAGAGTTTTAGTTTAATAGTTCAGTTCTTCATTAATTTAGCCCTTTCAATATATTTTTTACAGTGTGGGAAGTTATAAAATTCCAGATAAAAAGGCAACAGTCATTTAAAAAGGTGCTGTGATTCTTGGAATACATTACAGCAAAAACACCTCCTACAAAATGCTGTCAGGAACCGGGGAGCTGACTCCATTTTCCCATAGAACAGGGAACCGCTGTGCGTTTACTGCCCCGTACCCGGCACAGGGCTACTTCCAGAAAAAAATCAAAAAAAATTCAGAACAGATCAAGATTTCTACCAGATGCAAATTACCACAAAGTGAAACCCTGGCTGCCCTTGCAGTGCCAAATGCTTCCTACAAATTGACATCAAGACCTGGGGGGCTGACTTTAGTTTCCCATAGAAAACACCATTCGTGTCTACCACCCCATGTTTGGCAGGTGCCTACTGCCACCTAAAATTGTGATCAGATCAGGATTTCTCCCACATCCAAGCTGCCACAAGTTGGAACCTTGGCTGCCCTTGATGTGTCAAACGCCTCCTACAAACTGACACCAGGAGCCTGGGGAGATGACTTCAGTTTTCCCTGGAGAAGGACTACTCTTCATGTCTAGTAACATATAGGTCAGTTAGTAACATATAGGGTTAGGGTTAGGATAGGGTAAACACTAGGGTTAGGGTTAGGGTTAGGGTTAGGATAGGGTAAACACTAGGGTTAGGGTTAGGGTTAGGGTTAGGATAGGGTAAAAACTAGGGTTAGGGTTAGGATAGGGTAAACACTAGGGTTAGGGTTAGGGTTAGGGTTAGGATAGGGTAAACACTAGGGTTAGGGTTAGGNGGACTACTCTTCATGTCTAGTAACATATAGGTCAGTTAGTAACATATAGGGTTAGGGTTAGGATAGGGTAAACACTAGGGTTAGGGTTAGGGTTAGCTGTCCTGCCAGCTAAAATTGTTGGCATTGTTATAAATAATAGTAAAGAACTGCTGTCCCTACCCCCATAACTCTGCCTGAAAGCCCCTTTAATTTCCTAAATTATAATAATTTGGAGGGAGGGAATTTGACTTCTACATTTCCTAAGGACGTCTTGCCTTTCCTTAGCAGATACCTGTCTTTCAAACCGAGACAAATGGTATCCACCAATTACGTATAAAAAGCTTTTAGTTCCCAGGTGTCTTTTCTAGAGCCACATTCTTCTGCTAAAATTCTGTGGATTTTCATTTTCAAAATGAAGAATATATTCTTCTGTTTCTGTAGTGCCGATTTTTGACAAAAATATGGAGAATGATAGCTCGGCTGCACTTATGAGTCTTATTTAAATTAGATTTCAGAGAAAAGCTGGAAAACAATCAGGTTTCCATGGACAAAGACCTAATTAATAGAGTGAAGATTGTCAAAATACAAATTCAGTTTGAATTTTCAAATGCAATTTAAAACTCATTCCAAAAGAATCAATCAAGTAAATAGAAAAAAGTAAGCAGGAAAAAGAAACTAAACAGAACTGTTAATCAGTAGGATGGTAAAAATTTTAAAAAACTTTAAGTCCGAAAATTAAATGTAACATATGTCTACATTTTTGTAAAGATGATAAAGTAGAATATTGGGATGAAACTATGGTTAGTTAATGAACTGTGACTACAGAAATTAGAATTACCATATTCAACATTCATCCAAGGCTGAAATTTATGTGTTCACTCAAGGAATATCCATCCAGAATGCCAAAAGGACTGGCATGGGGTCAGACTTGAGAGGACTCGTGACTGAGGAAAAACAAAAGTAGAATTTCTGTTTACAATGAAGGAAAAATTGTAGTCCCAAAAACTGTCTGATATGTCATGACCATCAACACCTGAACAAGTTAAACAAGAAAATATATGAATACTATAAAAAAAAGAAAAATATTGATAAAAATGAAATGAAAATATAGTATGCTACTAATAGTGAACAGTTGCATCGAAGTCATTGAACTGATTCTTGAATAAAAGTGCAGAGATTTTTTGTTGCTGTGTTCCATTTTTTAAAGATGTGGAGAAATCTGCATTCTTCAGGATTCCCTCAGGCTGCTGAGAATGCTGTGAAACCCAGGAGCAGCCCAGCCAAGCAGCTGAGGTGCTTTTGTTCCTTTGTTCTCACATCCTCCCAGCCCCTGCTTCCCCTCTCATCAGATTTACAGATCTCTGAAGGCTGAACCTTAATTAAAATTAGAAGACAGAATTTAAAAATGGGACCACTAAGCCATACAAACCTAAGAGGACAATGATACCATTTACTTATCAATGCATGTATCAGTTCCAGGTATTTATAGATGAAATTGAGTGTGCCAGTTTGAGCATACGTGAGTAACTTAAGCTTCCTTGACTTTTTATTTTAATGCAATATGTGGTAGATACAGTAACTTATTTTTAAAACCCACAAAACATAAGCTTCATTTCCTCCTACTTAAAAAAAGATCTCAGTTTCCATACTTCCATCGAAATAGAGTGTTCAGCTTCCTGCTAAACTGTTAGCATGTTTCTGCCAACCTCTCAAAATGTTTTCCTTTACCCTTGTTGATTGTGAAAATACTCCAAATCTTGTGGCAAAACACACTGGAAAAGAACAGAGGCTATAACTAGGTAATATTAATTTTTCACACTGTGAGCTGATATTCACAGACCTTTTCCTAGAGGTGTGAAAGATGGGAAATCAGACTTATACTAAGGGAAGTCTGGGCCTTCTCAGTAGAAGCCATTTCTTTTCCAACTTGTCTGCCACCATTAAAGAATTTTCCAATGACCACAAGCCCATCCTTCCTGAAAAGCCTCTGTCAACTCGCTTGCAAACTGTAACTGCATTTCCTAACTAAAGACTCATCAAAAATCACTCACTACTCCCTCATAACCAGGGTAAGAACAAACTGTATGAATTTATGTCCTTCACATCCAGCTCACATAGAATGGCCTCTGCTATGGGCCCTGCATCACAGATTCTCTCCTACTGACAGTGTAGCTGTGCTCCAGTGGCATTTCTATGCAATACTTTTCTAGTAGTCAAAAAAATTATTACATTTGCACGAAAATGTTTCTTCAAAGCCATGACCTTGTTGGAATCACCATCCCACATAAAGGATCTGCTCTGATCTAGCAGAGATGAAAACCAAATACTGAAATACTCATGGTCACGGGAGAGTGATGATAACTCCAGCTTATGTTATTTCCACTGCCTGTCCCTACTATAATAATTTCTCACAACTGGAGAAACAGAAATAAAGGCAAAAAACTATAGTTTCTCAAGGAGTAGAAAAAAACCCTAAGATCAATAAAAATCTTTGAAGGTAAGTCTGGAATGATCTCCATTTTCTTCACCCCTGAAATAGTAACTTCACTTTCAGTAGTTGCTTCATCTTCTCCTTGTTTACCAGATGCAGACAGTGAGCGACAGCAAAATAAAAACAGAGCTGTCTTTCCCCTTCCAGCCCATACTCCTGCATGCTTCTTCATATGGTTTTATTTTTAAACACTTTCCTATAAAGATGTAACTTACTTTAGGGCTTACTTGAAGGAAGCTTCCAACAAGCTCCCATATGCAATTGCTTAACCCAGAACAGCTGAGCTTTGTAAATCAGCAACAGACCCAGCAGCACTCTCTGCCTGCACAGGCTGATGGGGTTTGCCTTTTGTAGTGCAGTCCGTTCACTAATGAGGAGCTGGCAAGAGGCACAGTGCCCCCCGGACCTCATTAAATGGGATTATTTTGGCCTGCTGAAACCTTATATCAGGACTGAGCACAGAGGCTGGAGCAGCAGCACTGCTGCACGAACAGGGGCTCTGTCTCCCTGCAGACCTGGAGTCTCCCTGAAGAGTTTTAAGTCAGGTTTCCTCCCTGTCACTGTCTCTCTTATTGAGACGTAAATGGCACTTTAGATGTGTATCTCAGGAACTCGTCAGTGCTGACACCGAAGAGGCTCAGCCCCAGCCTGGGACCAGTCTGGAGTCACTCCCCCACATGTGAGCACGTCCCTGCACTGACAGTCCCCAAGCACTTCTGGCCCTTCTCGGCCTGCTCTGCAGAGCTGCCAGCTTTGAACTTAACAAACTGCACAGACATCTTCCCAATGTAAGGGAAATTACCTGAGTAGCAGTAGAGCCAGCAGTAGTGCCACACTCTGCTCCAGGCGAGGCAGCCTTGGGGCTGCAGAACAGGGAAAACCACAAAAGCATTAATGTTGCTCTAGTCAAAACTCATTACTCAGCTCTTGCAGGTGTGGGGGAGTCTGGAAGTGAACAACAGTCGTTAGTACTTCCTGAGCTGCTCTCATTCTCCTCAGCTGTCATGTACAGGTCTGCTCTTTCTAGCTCAGAAGTGCTGGCAAAAGCGATGCTTATGAAGTGAAGCTCAGGTGCCAAGTCCAGCAGTCCCTCCAGGCTGCAGATTATTTTGCTTGGAGGCTGATCTGCTTTCGCTAAGCAAAAGAGTAAAAACACTACAAATTTGATCAATCTTTCCTCAGCTCACAGGTAGGCAGCTTGAATTACTATGGAAACTGGAATCCGAGGCTGTGGTTGCGCAAAACCTCAAGTTCCTTTAGAGGAGAAAGAGCTACCTGAGGAGCACTTGAGCTGTGACAGTAGTGCTTCAAGAGAAACTGTGGACTTCTGGTCCCCTGGCACAGCTCGATGCACAGTGCCAGCTCTGCACTGCTCAGGGCGTGTGCAGGAGGCCTGTGCAAGCCCAGGGGGAGCAGTAGATTGCTCAGGGGAGCCCCTGCTGAATTTTGGACTCTTCCCCTGTTGGGCAGCCTCTGCAGCTGGTACAGGATTGTCAGCAGAAGTGGCCTTCTACAGTCAGATTTTTTTCTTTTAAGTCAGTGGGTGTTGGATTGCACCCAAAGCTGCAGAAGTATTTGGGAAAAGACTTAGGATCATAACTGTAGATTTTCATTAGCAAAGATTAAAATCTGCTTTGAGTTAGCCTAAATAGGGGCTTTACTTACTAACATAGCATTATGCATTTCCAAGTCGCTCTAAGTACAGCTGGACGTGCAGTGTCAGCACGGCTGCAGTTGGTGTCTGGAGACCACCCGTGTTTCCCTGCCAGCTTGTGAGCCAGGCCGTGCAGGTGGTGCTGAAAAGGCCCTGCTGCTTGGCTACCACTGCAGAGCAGGATGGATGTAAAGAGGTATATGAGCTATGCTTTTCTAAATTAGTAATTTCTTATTAATCTGGACAGGGATATTCTGGCCATGGACATCTAACAAGAAGTGAGAGAGCTATTTTTGCTCTTCTGTGTTGGTGCAGAAATACGTTTGACAAGGCTGGGAGCAGCCAGCTTGCTGAGACATCCATCAGAGAAGCTGAAGCTCAGAGTCACAGTGGGGTGTTTGTTCCCAAACTTCCCCCAGGGAGTCTGATCTCCTGCTGGCTCAGGGGGGCTCAGTGCAGGCTGGCTGTGGCTGTGCTGTCACTTCCATCTAAGCTTTTACTCACATAACTAAAATAGTGTAAAGCAGTGAAAAGTGAAAAGCGGGGACGAAACTCAAACTTTGTGGTGTGCCTTATTTGACAAAGCTCACAGCTCTGCTACAGCTCTGGTTTATCCTAATAAACTGGTTTAGTGTACACAGAGGTGTTCCTTTTTCCTCTCAGTCCCCTGTGCTTCTGGTGTACTGTGGTTCCACGATGCATCCCCTGGTAGCTGCTCCGACACACTTTCAGCAGACACCTCTCATGGCAGATTGCCATTTGGAAGGTAAGCAGTTCATTGCTGTTTTGAGATTTGCTGTTCAACACCTCTGTGGAGCAAACTCACATTAACAAAGGAGAAAGCTGAGCACACAGAGTTCCTCCAATACAGTCCAGAAGCCAGGCTGCAAGTGAGCAGGAGCCCTGGGGGGCTGCAGCAGCATTTCCCTGGTTCTCCCTGAGGAGTGGGACAGCAGTCCAGGACCAGTGTGCTTAGCCGCAGATAATTTCCCCTACTCATTCAGTTCATTACTGGGCATAAGCTGTGACTGCCTTGCTTTCACCAGTTTTGATGTTTATTTGATGTTTGATGTTTATTTGATGAGAACATTTGCTAACAAAGCTGCATGGAGGTTTAGGAAGCACTTCAAGGTAACATCAGAAAACTGCTAGGTAGTTTTCTCTGATTTGAATAACACAGTTTTGTCTGAGTGCCCCATGCTTTGTGTCTGTTACAAATTAAAAGGAAAAGTAGAATATTCCATCAACTACACTCTTAGCATAAGGCAGTCCCCAAAGGTCTGGTGAGGAGCCATTGCATCCAAAGCCTTTCTGAAATTACCTATCAAAAATTTAGTGAACTATTCAGGGGTTTTTGGGGAGTATTTTTGGTCCATTCTGCCTAGTTACTGATCCAGAAAAAAACCTACACCTTAAATAAATAGGTAGGAAGGGCACTTTAAATAGTGAAGGTGATCATATTCTTCTCAGTGTAAATTTCCACTAAAATTGAAATTCAGTGGTGTGTTTCCCATGCTTAATTACAGCACTTAAGCCACTGTACACCATTAAGACTATCTGTGAGTTGCGCACAAACAAGCTAACATTTTGATCTCTACCTAAATGTGCTCTGATTTTTTTGAGTTTTTTACGTGTTTGTTTACCAAAACCAAAACTGGTGTTGCTAAATTATATTCCTGGTTTAATCAAGTTTAATTAGAACCTGTTCTGCCTAAAATTTAGTCTCTAACTAATAACTTTTATATGTCTTCTAAGATGGGCAATATTATACCCGTACAATCTTCCCCATTTGGAGTTCTGTACCTCTGAGGGTCAGCTACACCCTGGAAGCTGAAGTTGTTATAGTGATGAGTTTCAAAAAAAACCCCTGTAGGATTAAACCACGCAGAAGTACTCTCAGCACTGAATGCAGGGAATTCTATAAGATTTTGCAGATTTTTCTCTTGTCATGAGATCCTGAATTCCTGGAAAGCTTCCCAGCCCAGCTGTAAATGGAGGCCAAGCAGAACTTCTGACAGCCTCCGTGGAAAACAGAACAGTAATAGTAATTTAAATAATTACTTTAAAATCAGTGTGCATGAAAAATATCTTTTTAGATGACTTGTACTGATAGAGGTTTCAGACTGAGCTGTTAAACAGATTAGTTCTAGATGGGGCCTAGTGCTGCCAGTGCAAACTGCATCCAGCCACAGTCACTAGGTCCCAGTGGAAAAGTTTATGCATAACCACATCCCTCAAGCCGTCAAAAAAAAAGCAAAAATTTGCATTTTTACTATTCATCTGCTGAATTATTTATCTTCCATTTTCAAATTCCAGCATGAATTAAGCTGTGCAATAGATCCCCAGATTCATTGATCTGTTAAAATAAACAATGTGATACATTTAAATAAACAATGTGATACATGCCAGGCCTCGAGGACCATCAGACCATCTTTTGTTTCCATTTGTGGAGCTGGCAAATTATATCCTGCTCAGTCAGAACAGACCCATCCATGTGATTTCATCAAAGATCTCCATTTGTGGTGGTAAGTGCCACCACACCACTTGATGGTCTGTTTTTCCTAAATGGAAACATTTCTGGCTCTCTGAGGGTGAAGGAGACAACATTTCCGTAAGAGGAGTTGCCACATGTATATTTGTGGTTCTGCCACTGGCACACCACCCGGAAATGCCAAACTCACAGGGCCCATGATTGTATATATGTTAACTACAAACTTATTTCTCCTTTGAAGGACTTGAAAGGGAGCATGATGGAAACTTTTGTGATAAGATTTACAGGTTAGGAGGGTTAAATTTATAGGTGCCATTTCTTCTCATACAGCAGGATTGTTTCCATAAGAAAAGAGGAACTATTTCCTGGTCTAAAGTTACATTAAGTAAAAAGACTTCTTGCAGCCGGAGTTTAAAATTTCACAAGAATTGATTGAGCAAACATTCAGCCCCTGGGATTGGAAGATGCAGAGTCCTGGGTTTGGGGGAAAAGAAGAATGGGGCATCACCCCATGATCAATATGGTCAAAGTGAGCCGTTTATTGGAAAGTAACAGTCCTTTTCATACAGTTTTTAGCCTTAAGCACGTGTTACATGCTGCTTCACAATTGGGTGCATCCTAAAAGCACGTTTTAGCTCTTTAACCTCGATTGTTTGGTTGTTCTTGCATATGCAGCAGATTGCACAGTCCTTGTTTCTGGCTCTCATCTGGTTCTCACATCCTGGAATTGTGTACCATCTTTTGTTCTTCTTTGTACGTGACTTCTGTATCTTTTGTTCCTCCTTGTACATGACTTTACGTCTTCTGCTGCCCTTGGGATGGTCACAGGCTTATTCTTCCAGATAAACTGGATTGCTCATGTCTCCATTTTTGGAGGAATTCATCCTTCACCCCTGGGAGGCACTGCAAGGGAACAGATATAACCTCCTCTTCCAGGAGCGTCTCTCCCCCGCAGGGTGAAGGATGCTTTGCAGCACAGGGCTCCTGCATCTCCTCAAGGCTGTCCCCACAACCACCCAGGGGACACAGAGACCACCCAGGTCCAACAGACCCACTGGAGTAAAGGCTGGCCCAGCACTGTTCCCTTCTTGGCCCTTAGGCTCAGGCACTTGAGCGTATGAATTTGACCTTGGTGGCAAAACCTGCCAAAGCAGCAAAGCCAAGGCCCTAAAAGCAAAAATCCCAGAGCAAGAAAAGGTAGAGGACAATTAATGGCCCAGAAGAAAACATGTGAAGGTACTCCAATGGTTCCCTAACAGAGAGAGAAGGAACCTAATTCCAGGTGCCAGCTGGAATTATTCCATTTTCAGCAGCTCCCCCAGTCGTCTTGCCATGCAACAGTGACACTAAGGAAAGAAAAAAGTATTTGAAGTAGTAAAGAGGTGGGTTTAAACTTTTCTTATATACTGCAATTTACATGCCAGGGAACTTTTTCTCTTTATGTGTAAGGCTTTCCTGCCAGAAGTGTTGATATTCCACACAAATATTTTCTCATTTATTATTACAAAATAAATGATTTTCCTTCTACAGACAGATTATTTTGTTCCCTGAGTACTATTTTTGACTATTGGCATTCCAACTGCCTGCTATTTATCAGAAAGATCATTTGATCAATCCCACAGCAGGCAGATCCATGGCCCTCCTCCAGCCAGTACTGAAAATGCTTACATCTAAATGTTTAGAATCAGGAAGGTTATAAATCCACATGGTGTGATCAAGCTGTATTTGAAAACAACTAGTAATTTTCTTACACCCCTGAGATAATTTCAAAAACAGCTGGTCCATCTAGCATCTTTTTTATTTATGTGCCAGAACAACAAAAACTCCAACAATATTGTAGAGCAAACCCATATATATAGTCTAAATTTGTAATATTAAGAGAGAACCACAGAGATTGACTGAAAAGATTAATAAATATTTGAGAGAAAATAAAAACTTTGTGCCCCAGAGTTATATAAAAAATTGAATTTCTCTGTATTTAGAAATTCTTGGAGAGTTTTCGGACCATAAGCTTCACACAGTTGGAAAGCTCTTGGTACTCTGAGAAGACTAGAAAATGTGATTTTTTGCTGAAGATGACATGTTCTGGCAACATCACTTACTTTCCCATTAACATCCTCAGGAATATTTTCCTTTGTCTCAGAGGTGGATACATGCCTGTCCATGTGCTTGGCCTGGCAGAAGCTGTAGGAAGGACCTGCTCACATTTGGGCAGAGCTGTTGGTAACTCGTGTGCCCGCATTTCTCATGGAGCAGCAGCTTCTCTGCATGCCTATGACAGAGGTGCTAATTCACATGTGGAAGTGTTAATTAATGGCAATTCATAAGGTCACCTCTCTACACCTGAAATCCTCTCCCTGTGGAGAGGAACAGAGAGCAGCAGTGATGCCAAAGAGTGCATGAGAGCCATTGTAGGCAAAAAAAACCCCAGGCATATCCATTCCCTGAGCTTCTCTACATTAAATATATATAATATATATTTCAGCCTCCAAATAGTTCATGTAATTTCTCACAGATTACGAGCCAGACAGGTCCACTGCTACAAAACAGGCATGCCCATTTACCTGATAAAGATTTCACAGATTTATAGGGAAGAGTTGTAAATTGGTAACGAAGTGGAAAAGAAATGCAATAGAGCCATGTCATTCCTTTATGTGAAAGAATATGTGAAGCGACTTACAACTCCTGCAATCACTACCTAAGCACCCTTTCTGAGGCAAGTACTTGCAGGACAGCAGAGTGAAGATCATGAAGATCAAGATGTTCCTTAAGGGCTCCCTGGGCTCTGGGTCAATAAGAATTTGTCTTCAGATCTGTCTCAAATGGCTTATCTCAGTCAAAAATTAAACCCAGGGAGGATGCTAAGAGGCTGGCTCAGAATGTAATAAAAATTATGTAAGAAAGGTATATTCCCTAGTCTCCTCTCCTGAGTGAGAGGGTGCTAAATCAGCTGAAAGAGCAAGCAGAGACCTGGCTTTGTTGAATTATATGGCAGAGAAAGAGAAAATCCTTTTTGTAAGCCATTTTTGTACAGGGTGAGTCAGGGAATTTACATTTCATTATGTGCTCAGCAAGAAATGTAAAATACAAATCCTTCAAGCAGATGTGAACAGACACTTGGGATCAATCTAATGTCAACTGCAAAAAAAATGATAGGGTATGAATTAATGTTTCATTATGTCAGCTCTATGAAGGCTGGATGATCTCAGGCATGCAAATATTATGCCTGTACAATCTGCCACTTATTTTTGTGGGCTACAAACATGGGCAGAAGAAGCAGAGGTGCTGTCAGCTGACGTGAATGTGGTGGGTGAGGGGACTGGGGTTAGGCTGCAGTCGTTATGCAGTCATTTGGAGAGAGACATTAATTATACCTCCTTGTGACAGCTGAGCTCCCTGTGCCTTGAAAGCTCCTTCTCTGAATTTTGTCTGACCAAGCACCCCTCCCCCTGTGGAGCAGCCGCAAGAGTGCTCATATGAGCCCTGAAGTCCATATGGGACTGTGCCTGTCTGTATGTTTACCAGAAACTCACAGGTTTTGTACTCAGGTTTGACTTACGAAACTCCTTCCAAACAAATGGAGTTGCAGCTTCTTTATCCATCTGTCATGGGGTGTGCTAGCTGTGCTGCTATAGATCCTTGTATTGAATTTAGCCCTAAAGCTATTAGAGTTTCACAGGTACTAAATTCTCCAACATAATTTTTAGAAATATAAAATAAGGCAGTAAAGTTGTTAACTTCAAACTTGGTTGATATATTGTCAGCTTGAGGTCTTTCTAAGAAAACACATGGCAGAAAAGCAAAACAAAACTAAACAGTAACATAAATTCTGAGTTCATAAAATGTTCAGTGCAATTTGCAGCATTATAGTAGTCACAGTTCTGTCTTATGCTGACAGGAAGCATTTAAACATACTTATGTATATATATATATGCACGATCCACCCTGCCAGACAAAGCTCTGTGCTACATAAAGACAGATGGGAAAGAGCTGTGTATTCTGTGCTTGACGGCTGCATTGTGGCAGACTAAGACTGGCCATAGTCATAAAGCTGGTTCATGCTTATTCATATTTACCTAGAAGTCCTCAAGACAGCCATAGAAACAGAAGTTGTTTTCTTACCCAAGAAAACAAACACAGAGGGTTTGAAAGTATCTGAGTTCTGGAAGACGCTGTTGTAAGCAAAGATTGCTTAGTGCTGCTGATGCCTTGAGAGGTTACCTAGAACAGAGGTTAAACAGTGTTAAAGGAATAAAGTAGGTATTTATTAAAAGACCTTTAAAAGATGGTCCTTGGGCAGTACAAGACTCTAGCCAAGCCCTCACCCAAGATGGATGATGGGTCACACATTTTCACACTTTTACAAGTTTTGGTCCATTTATATATTGGGGTTAATTGTCCATTTACAGCTTTAGGGTATGAAGCCCCATCCTCCCAGATTGCTCTCCTCAATTTGCTGTTGTTTGTACTTTTGGGGCCTGAAGCTGCAACAGTGTCCTTTGTTCTCAGGCTGGAAAAGGTTTGTTTTGTCTGACTACACTGTGAAGAGAATTTGCTAGCACTTTATATAAAGTTCAGAGTTTTATGCTAATGCAGTACAGAATCTGGAAAAGCTAAAACTTAAGGCATCACTGCCTTCTTCAATCACACAGGCAGATGGGTGGAGTGTAGCAGACACTGGACAGAAAATAAAGCCCTTGAGTTGGGAGCCAGACCAACATAACACAGCAAAAGCTGGAGGCCAAACCTGTGAATCGCTCCAGAAATAAAGTGGTAGGGATTTAAGCTCTGGAGAAATATTACCCTGTAGTAAAAAAATGTGAATCTTCATCAAGAAGTAAATCTAAAACAGGACTATTTTTTAAAGGACTTCAAAATTAAATGCCTCTGTCATCCAGTAACTCTAGAGTTTGCAAGAGAAGTATAGACCATCTGTTCAAGAGACCAGAAACACTGCCTGTGCAGCTAATCAGCATGATAACAGCAGGAAATTATTTCATAGGGGCCTATCACATCTGGTTTTAAAACTAGTAAGTAGACTTTTTTTAGCTTTATTAAGTTTTCTGCATCTCTCACAAAACCTCTTTTCTGACAGGGTTTATACTTTAATTCTTACAGGTTTTTGTCAGTCTCTAAACAGGAATACGGATGAGAAATAAATACATCAACAGTAGGGTGCATGGGTATTCCTGCAGCCTATTACTACTTCAGTGAATAACAGTCAGGGTTATCCCAGCAAGGATTAAATCACTATTGTCATAAAAGTCTAATATAAAACCCTTTTTACATGGAAACTTATGATTTATTATTAAAAAAAAAAAGCAGTGCTCCATTACTGAACTCATTTTTGTTTTTACTAGCCTACTATTATCTGGTGTGTTTTCTTATGGTTTTTAAGCATTTTGTTGAATTCTGAATATGGAAATCTGGAATGCTTTACTGAGTGCCTTTTTGAGCAATTTATTTTTGCCAAGAATTGAGAAAATGTACATTAAAAAGTGCTACAATTTTCAGAAATCTCTTTATGGCCCCCCTGATGTCAGGAATACCTGATACAAAATATCTAAATGAAAGTATCTTAAAGCATTTAGGGGAAAAAGTAAAACAGTTATCAGGTATTTCTGAGGATGGTGGGAGCTGCAGAGATTTTTTTGCAGCAGTGTTACACAGGTCAATACAAATATCCTGGATATTGTGCCAAAACACTTCTGATGCTTCAGTGAATCTCAGTAACATTTCCTGTTGCATTCAAGTCTCTAAAGTCTACCTGATTTCTTCCTTGGAAGGACAGCTGTGTGTCCCCTGTTTTCTTTCAGGACACAAACAGGTCACAGATTTCTACAGACTTTGAGAGATGAATAGAAATTAATGAAAAACCGACTTCAAGACTCTGTTCCTGTCGGTCATGCACCAGTAAAGGAGGGATAGCAAAGGCAGATGAACTCTGCAGAAGGAAGAGCCTTACTGAAAGGAAAAAGCCCCCTGAGCACTGCCCACACTGCATCAGCTGAGGTTGCCCACACCAGGAGCCAGCAGGCAGTGACAGCAAGTCTCAGGTGGCACAAAAGCCCCAGCAAGGTCTGAGCAGCTCTGCTCAAGTGAAGGTGGACCAAGTGGGTCCATACCTCACCCTGCTCTCAGTGAAAACAGGATGTGTTGGCCTGGGGTAGGAAAGGATGTGGATGGCACCATGCATTTGGTACCACCTTTACTGTAAAGCAGTAATTTCATAGGTAGTGTTTAGAGCTAA
>VYXD01011013.1:228247-309426 GCA_013397195.1 Hylia prasina
TTTCTCTTTTTATTATTATTATTTTAATGTTTAAATCTGCCTCTTTATATTCTGTCTGCTTCTATAAGTCCTCTGCAGCATAAGTACAAATAAGTTCAAACTGCCTGATAACCATAAGAACCCAAGATCTGGACATTCTACAGCTGGAGACTAAATACTGATTGAACCCTGACAATAAGGCATCAAAACCAGCTTTGGAATGTACAAAATTGATTTGGGAAAAAATATTTGAGAAATAAATTGAGAGGTAAAAGACCTTTTGATTTCACACAAAGAGTAGCAGGAATGCTTTTCATACCACTGCATGTCAGCAATTTGGAAAGTCAGTATGACCAAATGAAAACAGTGATGTGCTCTACATCTCTGTTCCAGCAGAAATATTGACTCTGAATTCCATGGACTTCTAGATGTGTAATTCTGATGGTTTACAGGATTTTCACCTAATTGCATTGTCATTATGTCTCCAAATGGTTAAACCAACCGTGAAAGTTCAAGAACACATAATATCTAATCTTCCATATGCAGCAAGAATGGCAAAGCAGGAATAGTTACCTAGAAAAAAATAAATAAGAAAGAAATGTAAATATTTGAATTATTTCAAGACATATAAACAATATTGAAAATATTGTTTATATGTCTTGGTACTGCATTATTATTATATGCAGGATTTTCCCTTTCACACTGTTGACAAACTCCTGGTATTGTTCTGGCAGCATGAAGGAGTTAATAGTGATCAAAATGCTCAGAGCTGTACCACAGTGTAATAGAAAAGGGAAGAAACTGACGGCCTTCCACACCCCTGTGCTCATGCCCACTACTCCACAGCCAGCCGGAATTTCCTTTCCTTGTGGAAGTTAGCCCAGAGCTGATCCCTCCAGCCTCAGGACCCCAGGATATTACCCTGCAAATTGCTGAACTCTGTCTTTTACAAAAAGCCCAGCAGGATGCAGGACATCCTGTTTCTCTGGTGGCCTGATGAGTTTTCTCCCTAATAATGTCCCCTCCACCCTCTGCTGTCACATTTAGCAAGCTCTGTCATAACAACAAGCTTCAGCTCAGTGGTGAGTGTTTCCAACAGGGATATTCAGAGTGGATATTGAACTGGTTTAGAAAACTTAAAGACACATTTTTATTGGATAGGGCTTATTCTAGTGCCTTGCACTCCTGCCCAGAGAGGTCTAAACACTGTCATTGATGGATTAGAAGCAGGAAGGCATCTACATATCAAGCTTATCTCAGAGCTAACGTTCTGGTCAGTTCTAATGGTAACAGGGAGCTGAACCTGTAAGAAAATGAGCTTGGCCCTGAGAAGTGAGGAGCACAGTAATGGTGGTCTATCAACCAGGAGACTTGGTACTTTTCCTGAAACAAATCTGATTGTTTGTTATCCTCATCTCTTTGCACATGCCATGTGTTGTCAATGTATTGACTGCAGCTGTTCCAAGATATGGATTGACTTTATGGGAAAGAAGTTTTCCTGAACGTGAGCTCCACTTGAAAGCAAGAGCGGGCAGAAAGGATCAATGCATATTTGCAATTTATAAGCAGTTACCAATCAACCCAATTTAGGTGGTCCCTGGGCAATGTAGATTAATACTTAGAGCTATCCTATTAAGATTAGCCTAATTAAACTAATTTTGAACCACAGATATTGGGTGTTAATAATAGACTATTGATGTGCAAGAAAGTAAAAGAGACTGTTTGAATTTAATTTTGACTCTAGACCAGAAATGCAAGTCAGTGCTAGAGCAGGTAACTCCTCAGGTTCCCCTCTGTCTTCTGCTCTCTCCCTACTCTTCCTCTTGTCATAACAAAAAGTTCCAGCTGTAAACAGTTTGAGGACTGAGTTGCTTCTCACCACTGGTCTGTAACCAGGCCTTTAAAAAATACTAATGCAAACAACACAAAGCTTGCGCAGAAAAACAGATCACTTAAAATATGAAGTGGAATGGCAGGAAAACATCAGTCCAAGGCCCCTAGGTTATCTGCTCAGTCACCAGGAATTAAAAGTGTATTTGTCAAGCTATTATTTTTAGTCCCCTAAGTGCACTGAAGGCATGCAGTTATGCCTGCAAGCCAGTGGACAGAAACAGAGGGTTTAATTCCAGCTTCTCTCCACCTGCTTTACTGAAGTGGTCTAGCAGCTCCTGCAACACTCGCATGAGCTCCAACAATAATGATGTGGTTTAGTAAGTATTATGACAACATCTGTAAGATATTAAGGGCCAAAACTCAGGTTTTCTTGCATATTTCTAAAAGTCTTTAAAAAAAGAAAAAAAAATTTAAAAAGTACTTTGTAAAATACTTTTTTCAGTTGAGTTGTTAAAGGACAATTTGCAGCCAGGCATTTCCTAGAATCATAGAATCATTTAGGTTGGAAAAGGCCTCTAAGATCATTGAGTCCAACCTTTAACCTAACTACCAGGTCCAGCACTAAAGCAGGACGCTAGCATCATATCTCCATTGTTTTTGAACATTTCTAAGGATCGTAATTCCACCATTCCCCTGGGCAGCAATACCTGACCACTCTTTCAGCGAAGAAAGCTCTCCCTAGTGTCCAATCTAAACATCCTTTGGCACAATGTGAGCACATTTCCTCTTGTCCTGTCATTTGTTACCTTGGAGAAGAGACCAGCCCCTACCTGGCTACAGCCTCCTTTCAGGTTCCTACCACATTTGCAAAAAAGAATTACATTATCATGTAGATGGCATAGAATATCCAGAAAAATACAGCCAAATGAAAGGAATGAAGCTGGTGGAGTCATCAGCAATGACCTCTGTGCCCTGGGCTTCCAGCCCCTCGCCTTCCAGGAGGGCATGGATGGAATGAGCTGCCACGGTCACCCCCGAATGCAAACTGACACTCGCACCTACGGACTCATGTTCCAAATTAACATTACACACAGGCAGTAGAGTTAAATATTTCAGATCTGCACCTAACTCCTTCAAGGCACAGAGGGAGGGGACAATTTGGCTCTAGTAGCTGAATGTAACCCTCCTGCCTTTCAAGGAGGAAGGACCGTCCTCCAAAACAGGGAAATGCTGATCAACAAGTTTTGCATTTCATTATTTTTGTCTCAAGTATTTTCCAACCTGTTGGGTTTGGTTTTTTTTTCCTTTTCCATGCTGAAAACCAAGCCACTCCTCAGGAAGAAATAATGTTTCTATTTGAGACAGAAAACACTTCAGGGAATTATGTGGTTTTCTAGACATTCACAAACCAGAGCGTCTTCTGTCTGAGAATTTTCAAAGTAAGCACCAGGTTCCTCCTCCCCACTGTGGATGCTTTACTGTGCCCAAGTGGCAGCATCTAAAAGGAAATGTGGGTTACTGTAGTACATTTTCCCAAACTTTCTAAAATCAGAGTCTGCAATGTTACCTAACACAAAATACAGCTTGCCTGTGCAACACACTGCTGCAGGGACAGAAACATTGCTTTCAAGGTGTTAGTTTAGAATATTGATCCCAAAATAAAAAGCTCATGTCTAACAGCCTTCTTACTGCAACCCTGTAAAAATATTTCCATGAACTTTTTATACCCCTCAACTTTGATCAAATATGTCCCACATATTTTACACATTAATCAGGTACTGAATTTCCCAAATCAGGCAGTTTGAGGGCATGGTGGTGTGGTGTGTATTTGTTACCTAAGTGCTAGTGTTTTCACCACTGTGTCTTGACTCTATTTAGTCATCATAATTTAATATTCAGTAATTCTGCCACAGAGGCCACCCAAACATTATGGGATTCATTGCTGTAGAAGCTGCTAAATGAAAACCAGTGAACATCCACAGACATTTTCCTGATCAGGGAAGACGTGGTGGAGTTATTTTCACAGCCACAGCATCACTGAACCTGTGTGTTGACATGAGCAATAGAAGGAATGGATTGGGCATGGAGTGCTGGGAATAAATGTATCTTTGACACTGCCACAGGTTTCCATCCAGCCCAAAACTTCCTGGAAAGCTCCAGCAGAGGGAGAAGATCACAGTCTCAGCACACAACAGGTTGTGTTACAGAAAAACGTTTGCTGCTCAATGGCAATAGAGAGATTATTGGCTAGCAAGAGTTTTGTTCTACATTTAGGAAGAGAGTTCTGATGCTGCAGTAGTAAGGAAGTGGGAGATTGAGGAAACTAGACTATTATGGGATGGCAGCCAGGTTATGCTGTGATAGCAGGGAGTGCTGCCCACTGCAAGGCTTGTCACAAATGCTTTGCACCCACCAGCACCACAACCTCAGTCACACCAGCAAAGCAGAACTTTGTTCTAAATGGACTTACTGCTCTTAAAGCAGAGTGAAACAAAACAACCCTCAAGGAGAAATGGAGCAACATGGGACACGCAGACCTCGGCACCCGAGCCCTTCCAAACCTAGATCTCTGTGTTTTGGCACAGATCCCTCTGACAAGGCACTAAGCAGCAAACCATCCAAGCAGGTCGGATATGAGTCCCAGCAAAGCAATGATATCATTGCAAAGATCATGGAGCAGTTTTTGAAGATGAAACTACCCAAAATAAGTATTGCAGTCTCATCAGCTTCACTGGTAGTCAACATGTGAAGTTCAATTTTACAGTCATAATAGATTTGTGTATGTTAACAGTTAAGAGGGTTTTACATCATCTCTTGAAGTTCTCTATTCTACTCCTGCTGTATAGACCCTGAAGGTTAACAATTTTACTTCTGGGAATTTGTTTCCTTCAAGGAATAAATTACAGACAACATATTGGTAAAAAATTAACCAAAGAAAAGAAGTATATGTGATGGTTATAATATTAGCAGGTTAATGATGTTTTAGTATATTTTTAAGGTTATATTTGCAGATGGTTAGTCTAAAAAAAGCATGACTAATTATATACATAAATATCCAGCTGACAATGTTGAAGTTATAAATAACAATGTCAGAAAGTCCTGTGGCTCAATTGGAGTGAATCTGAAAGTCAGCATTCAGGCTTTATTTTCTTACATAAAAGAGATGTTGAAATCTTGTACAGCATTTTTTTTTACCAAAGCCAAAGTTATCCTAACTTTTCAGGGGGGGTTCCTGTGTTTTTACTTAGATAACCTTGAAGGAAGTCAAAATACCTGATGGGAATTTTTTGATAATAGCTATATTTTCAAACCTGTATCAAGAATGGTAATCTCTTAATACTTTAAATTCTTTCATAAAGACTTCATCCAGGAGAAAAGTTCATTGGTAATATTGCTGAAAGTTGCCCATTACATGTATATGCGTGTCAAAGAATATAAATAACTTCTAGAAACTTTGAGAAAATGACTATATATCAGCTTAGAAAAATATTAACTTTATCAAAGATGAGAGGTAGCAACAAAATGGATGACAAAAAAATTTTGCAAAATGTTTGAAAACCAGTCCCAGTAGTAACTTGTCAAAGAATGTATTTCACTTTTCATTCTGAAAAACAAATTAGGACCCTTTTACTCACATTCTTAGCTAAGACTGGCTACACTCAGATTACACATGACTGTAAGCAACATAATCAGAGAAGCAGAAGGAAATTTTCTTATTCCCTTGGCTAAACTAAAAGTCCTAAACTAAATAGGCAAGCTAGCCACTTAAAAATTTTGCTTTATACCTTAATGACCATGAAGGAGGAGTAAAAAAAAAAAAAAAAGATTATGTGGTATTTTTTTCTCTTTAAAGAGTTATATAGAGAAACACCAATTTTCAGCATTGAGGATGACTGCTACACCTCCAAATCCTGTGCTCTGAATGCGTGGACACATAGTAAATTATTCAGTTTTTGGCTTCTGAGAGAAAAAAGCATTTCAAAACAAGTGACCCTGAAATGTTTTTAATAATTTGGTCAAATGTTTAATTTGTTCTTTTTGACTAAAAGTTTGTTTCCTGGTATCTCTGATGTCAGTAATGCATTAGCTCTTTAATTAAAGCAAACAGCAGAAAAATAGGTGGCTGGGAAGAATTTTTAAGACCTAAAAAATACCTTGCATAAGATTTAGACACCCCTAACACAGGGAGATTTATAGTCCGCCTTAAACAAAGACAATTTAGTTTTTACTGAGAATATAAATTAAATGTCTTTCTTTTCTAATGTAGACATCACCTTCATATTTTATACCAAAATCCTACTTAGGCTCCAGTGTACATTGAGATTAAACCAAAGCATCAAAAGCAGGCAAGTTTGATAACCTAAAATCCTGTGCAGGTGTTTTCCCAGTAATGAATAATTGAGTATTCTGATTAATCCCTACTCTTGGAGCCAGTGAGGGTTTTATCATCAGTTTTAATTGTAGTAAGTACACATTTGAAATTTATAAACACATTAAAGAAAGCTGCTTTAATAACAAGACTGGATATTCAAGAGCATTTTATACAGACTTCTAAAATGAATTTCCTTACTCTTAGGATAACTGATGGAAAAAAGCTGGTTACTCTCCCAGCTTTGTACACCTACCAGTTTGAGTTGCTTTCTAAATATTTCAGCATTAAAATGTTCCAGACTCTGAACATAATGGTTCTCATCTGTTCCTTCTGGGCTTTTACTCCTGCAGCTGGATTAGAGCACAAGCCCAGGAGGAAGGAAAAGGCACTGCCCAGGGTCTGGCAGGATGGTGAGCAGTTCTCCTCATGGCTACCCCTCCATGGAGTGCCAGAAAACCCCCAGGGTGGGACGGGCACACAGGTGTGCTCAGGCAGCTCCACAAGCACCAAAGGCACTTTGGTGTCTGGTGCTTTGGGTCATGCCCTGGCAGGAGATGGTGCCTGGCTGCTGGGGCTGGGATGGGTGCCTTGGGGCACAACTTGGAGTCCTGGAAACGTCCCACTCCCCTCCCTTCAGACCACACACTCATCAGAAAGAATGGAGGGACTGGGTTAGATGAGTATTAAAGGAAGCACAAGCCTTATGTGCTTAGAAGCCAAGCTAAAGGAAGGGGAAAAAAAATGAAATTTCTGGTGGATTAAACTCCCTGTGTATCCCCATGCCACGGAGCTGAGACGTGAGAGCAGGAGATGTGAAAGCAGACCTCACCTTGGGGGACAATATTATGCAGCTGTCACTTTTAGAGACATCTTTGCAAAAGATGAGCCTAGACTCAAAGGCGTTTTAACCTGGAAATTAAAGAATTGAGACAAATTACTCCTCAAAGGAAACCACCCATGTAGTTAATTAGCAATGAGCCCTTCCATGACAGGGTGCTTTTTTCATAATTTTACTTTCACTGAACTCAAATGAATCGTATATTAGCTTTTAAAAATGCTTTGAATTGAAGATTTTTGGACTTAATGTAAGTAGGCATAAGAGAATGTAAAGGGGGTTAAAAGTTCAGGAAGATACTCAAGACAAATAATTGCATAAAATATGTCAGTACATTCTCAAGGAGGAGAAAAAGCAATGGTCGTTTATGAATCTTTAATGATTTTACTCCAGGATCAGCAAAGTCTTAATCAAAGTGGGATGCACACTTAGCCTGAGCAAATAAGGCATGAAGATTCAAAAAGTCTTTCTGAATACTAATGTGGTTTTACACTTGGACATTTAAGAAACTGAGATTTGAAAAATGTCCAAAGACCTCCAGACTGTGTGGAAAAAATTCCTGATTCAGTTAAATATTTTAAATTTTGTGTCATAAATATTAACTTATTTACTGAAATTAAAGTCTCGGCTAGGCTTTTTTTTTCAAGTAGACTCAGGAATGCCCAATCCCTTTTGACAAGCATGGTGTCAGAAAGGTTTCTGAATATTCTCTTTATCATCAGAAGCTATTTATGTTCTCTTCAGCAAAGAGCACAGCAAGCAATAGTAACATACACACAGAAATGTTGGAAGGTAGAAACTCTACTCTCCTGTATTATGGCAAGATTGCTAGATGTGAAAATGGTTAAGTGCATCCTAGGAACAACAACAACAACAACAACAGCAACAACAAGCAAGAAAAATACGTGAAATGTTTGGTTTTGTGAAATGTTTGGGTTTTTTAATACTCAATTTACTTTGTTTTCTAATCAATACTCAGGCATTTAACTACAAATGTGACCTAACAGTTTATTAAGGTTTGTATTTAATTAAGGCTACAGCAAGACTTTGACTTATCTCTGTTAAAATGGCCACTCTCCAAGGATACCCCAGTGTGAGTTCTTCTGCACTCCTGGGCTTTGCTGCTTTTGCTTTCACTGTTACTACATATGTATGCACACATTGTCTAGACATGAAATAGGATGAAATATGAAATCACATCCACCAATCCATGAGTAATGTCCTCGTCAAAGGTTTGTAAAGTTCTCTGGAATAGTTTTTCCTATCAGGAGGAAGCTGCTGCACCAGTTGTATGGAAATTCAGTGACAGTCAAGGATCATTAAACAAACCTCTCTTACTTGCAAACACAAAGTCTGTGCAGAGAAAAAGATATTTAACAGTAAGCTGCACAGAGCAGCCAACACATGCATTTATTTTAATGAGCAAGAAGGGATTGATTCCCATGTGCCCAGTGCAGAAATACTTTTACATAATGTATGTTCCCCACAAAAATACCTTTAATGTCTTAATATTTAAAATATAGAGAGAGGAAAAACCCAGTATCCCTGGGAAATAATAGATTGAGATATGCCATAATTTTTGATGATTAAAGTTTGTGCAGTGAATTTTTATGGGCCAAAGAAGTAGGTGGATAATTCCTTATGAAAGAGGGCAGTGGTTATAGGACTTCACTAAAAATGAAGTAAAACTATGCAAAATCTCTTTACTGGTGAGTATGTGCCATATAAATCTATGTAGAAGGCAGCAAGCAGAGAGAAAACTTAGTGAAGATATGATTACGAAGGAAATTAACAGGACAAATATTCATTAATTCTTAAAATTTATGAAATGGATGTTTAGCCCTTTAATAAAGAACGAGAATTAGCAGTTTCTTCCTGTATGGGCACTTAAATTCATTTTCCTTTGAGGAAGAAGGTTACCAGATTCCTGTCACTAAACTAAAACTGATATACAGTACTTTCTACTGTTTAGTACTATGAGTTAGGATTTTAGCCTTCATCCAAATATGTGCAGACAGAATTTCAATATAAATGCCTCTAATATGCATTTAGATCTGCTAGCAATCCATCCACTCTGCTTGTTCTTTTCTAGGATTTTTTGAAAACCATTCCACTGTTAGGACAGTCAGAACAGCTCGCTTTAGCAGAGAGCGCTGCGATGTGGAAAATGCAGGCCAGCCATACCCAAGGAGACCTGGCTGCAAACAGAGTGTTCTGACATTTGGTGGTGGTATTTCCTCCTCTGGCTTTATGAAATAAATCTCAGAAGTATGAAAATCATCAACACTCAGAGAAAACTGGAAAATATTATGTTGTTGAACTTGTCTCTTGCTCTTGGAGGTGGCCCATTGAAAACACAGCTGAGCACCTCTGCCAGAGCTCAGTGCCAGTGCTGGTGTTGCTCAGTTTGTGCATACACTGAACTCATGGTTTCCACCACTGCTGACATTTGGCAAAAGTTCTTTTTTGGAAGAAATTAAAGAGAAAGCCTTATTTCAATGGACTATCTGAAAGAATAACTTTTGAAACAACAAAAAAATCTAGGATGGCTTTCTAAAGTCAGGTACTTCTGCTTGTAGAATTCCTAAGGGAAAAGGGTCCCGTCAGCTCAAATCAACAGCCTTTGACCTTTCCAGCTCTTCAAGGACACTGAGTTTGTGAGACACTGGTAATGATTGTGTCTAGCAAAAAAGGCACTACAGCTTAGAGGCTTATGGGTCCCTTGTTTGATAAAAGAGGTTGACACCAAATAATTGATCCTGCAGTCAAGAACTGATTCCTGGTCACTGCTCCATTGGTTAGAGGAATTCCCAGGGAGACCCAAACACCAGCTCTGAGGCTTTGCACCAACAGCACTGGTGTATTGCTAGACCTAATGTTTCCCAAATCCAGTTTCACAACTGGGAGCACAGCACAGATATATCTATATTTGCTAGGCAGAGAATTGCTCTTGACAGCTAGGTTGACAAATATTCAAAAAACTTAGATAATCTGATACTTTAAGTAGTAGCTGCCTTCTTTCCTTACCTTTTATGGTATGTATTTCTTTAAAAAAATCACTGTGTATACCTTAGTAATGCAGATATTTAGAACTAATAAGACAAAGTGAATAGGACCATTTAAACTTCTCAGATGGTAGCATCACATGCTCCTTGCAGTTACTGTTTCCAGATATATCAGCTCCTTGACTGCTCACTTTTAAAAGTTTTCATAAGCATTTTCTCCACATATGACAATTCTGCTCAAAATCTCAGTAGAAAAAGAATAAGAAAAGGTCAATTTATTATCTGTGGCTCTCTATTGGAGGTTTTATTTTCTGTCAGTACACAAATACTGTGAGTTTAGATCTTAGAGTAGGTATCAATTATTAAAAAAGGTGGTGCAGAAAGCAAGCACAGTTTTCCATGACAAATGACAACATCAGCAGAGTTCCATAATCCAGCATGTAGCACTTTCATTTTTCAAAGGACAAAGAGAAGAAATACATCAATTTCAGTGCTGTTCGCTTGCATTTTTTGAAAAGCACCTTGCTACCCCGGACCACCCTTAATTTACCATCTTTTGAAGACAGAAAATGTAATGAAAACATCCGTCTCTGGTTTCTGCTAGCCTGTAATATTAAACATCAAAGTAATAGTTATTCTCCACCCACCCATCAATCATGCCCTTATCCATGCATACTCTTCTGCTCTTCTGACACGTTATTTAAACAACCCAAAATGGACTCCTCTGCTTAAGGAATTTTCACTACTGCAGAACTGGAAACTGACTCTAAACTCTGTGCAGTCAAGATGTACAGTCTTTCTCTTATGCTGATGATCTAGGGCTTTGTATTTTAATTCCTTAGTGCTGTTAAGGAGTTTATAATTCCTGGAATTTAGAATTGCATCCATCACAACATGCTAAGTCTTAAATGCCGCGCTAAGAGGTTTAGAGGAGACACATCACCATGCACTTGAGGAGAATTAAGGTGTTTGCACCCACCTGGGAGCTTCCCATGCTTTTTTATTGTTCAATGAACAAATTGTCTTTCGCCCACCCATGACACTTGGAACTGACTTGTGTTCACCGTGCCCATGCCCTGGAGTGTCACAACAGGACACGGAATGAAGGCACAGCACACAAAGTGAGCTCCAGAGGCAGGAAAGGGAAAGTTTATTTACAAGTAGGGTTTTTGTAGTTTTTTAGGGATTGTCTCTGGATTGGAGGGAGAAGTTGCTACCTCTCCATCCACACTGGCAGAGACAAAAGTCTATTAAAGGTCTCTCCTTGGGAGAGAAATGTAAACAAAGATTGTTTTTTTTACAAAGTCTTTGAAAGACTCTACTTTTACATGTAAACATTCGAAGACTAATAGAAAAGTTAGAAAACTCCAAAGATTCTCAGAAGGTTTTAAAAAATTCTCAGAAGGCTGTAGAAATTCAGGGTGACACTGGAGGACACAAACCAACCGACCTGATCCAAAACCCACCTGACCCCATGTGTGCAGCACAGAGCCCACACAAATGTACTTGCTTCTCTGCAGGACTCACTAACTCAGAAGTATTATGCTAGTAAAGTGACAGAGCTGGCAGCAAGCTCAGAGCATCACCAGGGTGGGTTTGTCCCTGTCCATATCCCCATTCCCCTCAGAGAGAGGCTCACTCCTTTGTGACACAGCTGCATCATGGAAAGGTTTACAAGAGACAGTGGAACATCAGTCTCTGCTTGACAGAAATTATGGCAACTGCCTGTGCCTGTGGTTGGGGCTGTGCTTTTTAGCTGCAAAAACTCTGCTCCTTACCTTCACTGGCTGCCACAAAGTTCTCTGCTGACTCACCTGCCCTCCTGAGCTTCCCAGAGCCCTGCTTTAAAGGTTCCCAATATCCCCAGCCCCTCCCAGGTTCTGACTACAGTCACTCAGTACAAGTCCCAGAACACTTTGTAAAGTCCCTGACTCCTCCTCTACAGTTTGAAGTCACTGCTGGGGAATAAATTTCAAATCATTTATGAGTGTTCAACAGCTGGGTGTCTAAGGGATTACATACAGAGGGTACAGCACATGCAGAGCACTTCCTTTCTAGAAGAAGAATTTGTGTGTGTGCATGCGAGCGTAGGTGTGTCAAACAAATTTTTCAGTGACAGAATTTGGAAACATCAGTTAATCTTTCCTCCTTTTATTTTCCCCAGTGCCCCAGGCACGGGCTCTGCACGCCCTGACTAAGGCAGCCACTGCAGCTGTGGGGATTTCTGCCACAGCCGTAGCTGCTCCGGCAGGTCTCGACAGCAGCGGATCATAGCCCCATCCTGGCATCCACAGCGAGGGCCCAGAGGCCAAGGAAGTAATTGAAATCAGTGAGTTTATACACAAACATGGCCACGTGCATGCAAAAACACACACTCTGCTTTGAAATTGTATTTTTCAATTGAAAAAAATCAAATCAAGCCAGAAAGCACGCACCAGTACTTGGTAGCAGAAAACTACTGCACACCATCCTAAGTGGTGGGATGTGTGCAGCTCAGTCCAAGAGGTTGTCATCATTGATCAATGCTTTATGTTATCTGCAGCTTGATTTAGCAAGGCTATGGAGTAAAGACGGCAGTTTTTCACATGTTGAAACAATATTAACCCTTGTAACCATCCTATATCCTGTCTCCTTCCCCAGTTTCAGATTTTTCTCTAAGTTTTGCCATTTGACACTGTTTAATGTAGAAACCTGTGCTATAAGTGGATACAGTCCAAATGCTTTATGCTTTTTGGAGGTGGAGGGGGAAAAAAGGGGAGAATATTTTGACGGGCTGTGTTCATATGAATATCATATTTCCCTACCTCATTATCCCACTTTTTGTACATGAACTGTCAATGAGAATCTAATATTCCACCTCCAGAGGCCTTTCTCACAGCAGCAGGGATGTCTCTGAGATGTTTCTCATCCAATCCCACAAATTTGTGGAGTTCCTCAGCAGCAAAGGCTCACTGGGGGCTGCCACAGCAACGCAGCAGTGCAGGGTTGGGGAAGGCACAGGCACCAAAGACAGCTTGTGAAATTACTCATCAGAAGGGGTTTGTAGAGTACTCCAGGAGGAGAAAAAGAGGGTTAGAGAACAGGGATTAGAGGAGGCATGAGAAGGGAATTGGTTAATGGAGAGAAAAATTTAGCAAATCCCGGCAACTCTGTATGGGGCAAGTCTGGGCAGATTGAGCTCATCTAAAATAGTGTCTTACCTACTCTTGCTATGCTACCCTTGGGTTTCCACCTGCACACCAAGGTCTGGAAGGAAGCCTTTGGGATTGCTTTGCCCATTGTGGGAGCATTCCCTGCCATGGCAGATGTGGCTGACTGGGCACTGGGGCTGCCCCTGCTGCAGGGACTCCCATGGCCAGGGAAGGTGCTGTGCTGGACACAGGCCTGAGCCCTCCCCCTGCCCACCCGCAGCACAGCCACACCTGCATATTTACATGCCTCCACCTTTAGGTGCTTACTTTGGCCTCTTTTTTCCCCTGGATTTGATGTGCCTGACTGCTCTGTATAGGGCAGCCCTCCCACTGTGACCCTGCATGGAGCATCTTTCCCCCAATAGATTTTGACAAACCAGTAGGAAGAGGTAAAATGTAAGTGGAACAAAGCCCCTGGATTCCACATAAGCCATCAAAAATAAGTGAAATGCACTTGCATAAACTACAGTTACTTTTAAAAAGTAACTCTTAAGAGACTTAAAGTTCATCTGGGTTTCTTTAAGTGTTCATTAGCATAATTGAACTTTACATAAAAACACTAAGCTTTTTTATTATTCACCCTTAACAGATCATGCTGCTTGATCCCTTAGTATCCCTTAGTACTTACACCCTTTGCTGATAATGAGCTAATGCATCCAAAGACCTATACTTCTTACTGGCCAGGCCAGGACTGCACAGATAAACAAAGCTCTTGTTTGACGATTCAATAACAGAAGACCAACAGAGTAGATTTGGAGGCCAAATCATTTCCAGACTGATTTCTTTTTTCCTTCATTAAAAAATAATGATTTGGAGCAAGTATATCTCCCAAGGACCCAAAAATGGCATTTGCTGAAAAAGACCAAAATGGACACAAGCTTGTGCTTCTACTTGAGATTTTTTTTTTTTGAGTCCTTGCAAGATTGATAGCTTCCCAAAATATCAATTCACAGGGAGTTAATCTTACTGGCTATATGAAACTATATAACTGCCTTCGGCTAAACTAGAAGTGATACACATCCAAACAATTGCTTTTGTAATAAAGTACTAGAATATATCCTTTACACGCCAATCCATCAGCTATAATGTCCTATCACTTGTTTTAGTATATGCCAATATACTTCAGGAGTTCCTGGGGTAAAAAAAAAGAAGGAAAAAAGGGGGCTGGGAGGAAGCCTAGATCATTCTTTCCCAATATTAACACTAGAAAGGAAATTCAAGTATTATCCCCTTGCAGAACCATGAAACTTGGCACAAAAAATCCATGCCTTGTTACAGACTCCTGGTTTTCAGTTCCAATAATGCTTTTAGCTCATATTGCCGGGGAAGGGGGAGTTTCCAAACTATAAATTTTGTTTTAATTGGCAATATACTGCCTCTATGAAACCCCAAAGCACTTGAATGAAGTTCTCTTAACCATACCACTAACATCCATGTAAAACCTGAAACCTCCCTCAACCTGACTGTGGATTAGTTGGTCTAATAGAAGACATCACCTTTACTAAATCACTTTCCCTTGTTTATCCCCCCAGATAATTTTGGTTAGAAACAAAAATGTTATTAGTGCCTGGTATTTCGCAACCTCCATCTGGGTCTCCATCCCCCCTTGGAGAAAAGACCCTGAGAGTTCAGGTAATTCCCCTGGCAAGACCAGCTTTGCAGCCAAAGGGATACAGCAGAATAAAGGTTTGTGAAGTCTCGGTTGCAGGCACAAGGCCTCTCTCCACTCACTTGTCAATCAATGATCCTGATGGGTTTCTTCCAACACAGCATATTCTATAGTTCTGTGAATCTGAAAACATCATGTATCCAGATTCTCAGAAAGCCTGAGTGCCAAGCTCTCTCTGATCTGGTTTCCCAGCCCCTTAGGATCTGACAGAGCTGCTCCATATTTCAGCTCCTCTAGAGTCAGGTTTCTCAGCCTCCCAAAGCACCTCACTCCAGAGTGTGATCAGCATTTATGGAGACTGCAGGTTACTGCAAAACAAACTCTGTGTGCCACTATCTTTGCTACACTTCTACTGCAAGCCACCTGCATTAAACACCAAAGCTGATATGTTGCTGAAATAACTGAACTTCATGCCATCAATATTGTGCAGCTCTCAATCTGCAATCTGTGTAACAGAGCCTGTGTAACAGTACCTACAGGTACTCTTAGATAATGCCACAACCCAAAATCATAACCCTAGGAGGCCATTTTCTTCAACACAACATTTAACTATGCGATACAGTTTGGAAAGAGAAGCAAGAAGAAAAGAAAAAACAGGACTACACCCTAATAAACAGCTTTGTCCTATTCTTCACGTCATGTGTTGTTGGCTACAGATGACAAAAGGAATTTAGAGCAATTACAGATTAACCACAAATACAACCAAAGCCAGAGAGGATGCAGACTAACATACCACTAAATAGCCATAGTCTATAGCACTTCTAAATTAGCTAATTTGTTTCAATTCATTGATTCGTATATTAGCAAACTGTACACCTGCTCTGGCAATGCCTGTTTCAGCTGCAGCTCGATGTTGCCCTCCTGTGGGCCGAGAAAAGGGAGAGTCCTTGAGCTCCTTCACACCTTCACCACGGCAAGGAAATCTGGGCATTATTTGCTTCTTTCCTGCTGAGGAGGAGTAAGCACAGATGAGCTGAATTCCTGTGGATCATGTAAATGTAACATTGTTCTCCAGATTTAATCACTTCTGGACTACTTTTGGAACAAGTCTGCTGCATAGGGAACTATTCCATAGGAATAAACATCTGCATCTTGCCAAATCAGCCACAGTTTACAAGATGGTATTTATGCTGACTTTCTTCCAGCTGAGGGAGGGGAAGAGATATATGAAGTCTGCTGGAACAAAAATACCTCTTCAATTTCTTCAGCAGTTTTTAATGGTAGAGTGAATTTTTTCCCCATCTTTTGGCTGACAGTGGGAGGCTTCAGTCTTGAGGAGCCCCAGACATGAACCAGTTTTGCTTGAAATTTGATGAAGCCTCCCTAGAACTCCTTGCCTAGGCTGGGGTGAATTTGTCTGAAACAGCCTTGTTGTAACTGAGTTCAGTCTTTGTCACTCGTGTGACTCTTCAAATGTTTTGTCACTTGGGGATTGCAGGTCCCCACTTCAGTACCAGACTGAGTTTGGGGCCTGTCTCCACTCTGAACTGTGGCTGCATTGATTTGGGGACACATACAGTTAAGCTGGTTTACAGCTAATCTTTCACTTCCTAAGGATGGGGTAAAGGACCAAATTCCCCACCAATGGGAGGTAGGAAACCTTCCAAAATCAGTGATTCAAAAAACACAGACATCATTTAAAGACTGGGAAGCTAATATTTGATTTCTTCATGCCAGAAGCAAGAGCCAGGAGACAGGATGGGATTACCTGGGCTATGAGAGAAAAGAGCATTTTCCTTTTCTTGTGCTTGATTCATCAGTAGTGAGAGCTATGAGGAACATAGGTTAACATAGCTTCTTTTGGTACTTATATTGGTAATTAATAACTCTTTCTGCAAAGCCCCAGCACTGTCACATCTGTCACTCCAACAAGGTTGACTCCCCCAAGACTCCTCTAGGAGCAATGGGAAGGAAAAGCTGCCTGAGGCAGCTGCAAGAAGAACCTGAGCTCCAATTCCTCTTTTCAGAGCAGCACAGCTCAGGTCTGTGCCAGGGTCATTGGGGAGCTATGGTCTCACTCCCATTCCATCCTCCATTCCATCATGATATTCATGGCCCTCAAGAACAAAATCACATCAAGCACAGAGTTTCAGGTTATTTAATTCCTCTGAAGATGCAAGCTGCTCATAGCAGTGTTCCAAACAAAAGGAAAGGAGTTAAACCTTTGGCAACAGGATTTGACTCTACACGTAGTCAGCATGAAGCCATAAGCTGTGCAGTCTTGGATCATTGGCAAAATCCACCTCTGAATCCAGAAATGCACTTTGTGGCTGAGTCTGACTCTTGCCATAGGCCAAACCAACATCTTAAATCCAAACACAACCTCAAAGGGTGGAAGCTGAGGTCAGACAGTTGTGGCTTGGGTTCATGTCTGCTTGCTACCAAGTCAAAGGCTTCCCTCTCAAAAACAGAGTGCTAATGATCAAGCGACAATCCAAACGCAAACAAGAGAAAAGCACCAACACAACATCTGGAAGCAATACTCAGAGGAAAAGAACATGAAGACGTGGCCAAATGCTTCACTGCCAAAGAGGGGTGAAAAAAAAAAATATTTATGACAAGGGGCTTTCCCCGGCCTGTGTTCAAAGATCATCAACAGAGTATCTGTACAGACTAAAAGACTAGGAGAGAAAGTACATACGTGGCGAGGCAGTGAGGAAAGTAGAAACTGCTAGAAAAGCAACTCCAGGCTAGCTAAGGAAAAAGATGATTAACATGCAGTCAGTTGAGATCTACACAATAAATAGCATAATCAGCATTCATACACATCTGTCCCATAAACCCTGTAACAGCCACCATTTTCCCTTAGCAATTGCCAAGTTTAAATCAGAAATTACCATGTGCTGGCAAACAAAGACAAATTTCTGAAATTGTTCATGCCACAATCAATCCATTGATTAGGCATCAGCATAACACAAGGAGTCAAATTAATAAAGTCCCCTGGAAACTTTTACAGTAGTGCTTAGGCTATAGTGACAGAATGAATGCAGATGAATTCCAGAGACGAGCCGGCAAAGAAAACATGTTGAAGCAGAAGGGAATTTTTTTAAGCAAATCTGTGCATTTCTTGAAGTGGTTATTTTGCTGGATTTTGTTTCTGAGGAGGAGGAGGGAGAAAAAAATTAAAGCAACTTTTCTCTCCTCTTCTGCAGCAGCTTTAACAGAAACATCTCTCCTTATTCCCTGTCCAGTTTTTATACCCACACACCTTCAGGGCAGATTTCCAAACACTAGAAGATAGACATAGATTCAGGACAAATATTTACTCTGTTCTGGCAGGGAAGAAGTGAGGGACAGCAAACCCAGGTATAATGTCTTATAAAAAGAGAGATGGATGCTGCCAAAAGCACCCATGGGCTGGTTTTTATTTCCCAGCTCCCAGTGCCTCTCTGCAGGAGGCTGAGGCTCCCAGTGGTGTGGGGAGAGCCCACAGCCAGGCAGCAGCCAGGGCTCATGGTCTCTGTCCTCAGGAATGAGCTTTGGCACAAGCTTTCAGGCTGAGCTTCCTCCTCATGGCCGCAAACACAGGAGCCAACACCCCTTAGAGTCAGGACATGGAAAAATCTGTTGTCTGCACAAGCTGCTTTTAGAAGACCTGTTTCTGCAGCTGAAAGCACTTCTAATCTACTGTCGAATTATATAATGGAGCAAGAGACAAATTACTGCCTCTTTCCACCCCTCCTTGAAGTGAGTTGTGCAGGCTTTATTCTTCCTCTGAATCACTGCAGCTCTGAAGCAGTCTTCCAGTTAAAAAGCCATTTCTGAAAGCACCTCCATCCAAATGACAATTCGAATAAAATATACTACACACATTTATTTGTTCTTAATAGTGCCTTCCTTGACGGATATACACTTTCCATACATCTACAAAATGAAACCTGAGCAGAGATGTGAAGAATTCCTAAGGATGCAAGATCTGATGAGTAAGCAGCTGCTTAATGAGCAGCCATACAGCTCTTGATTTAGAGGCTTCATTCACTCAGAGCTGAGGAACATCTTCTGTGCCTGATGCTATAAATGTCAATCAGCACTAAAAATGGCAACAGGACGTTGTTGCTTCCCAGCCTTGTCACCCGAGCCCAGTGAAGCTGAACGGGTGATAGAGGAAGCAGATGTCCTGGCAGTGGCACAGCAGCCCCAACTCTTGCATCCACACCTCCTCCTGTGTTCCTGCAGTGAGGATGGCTGTCGAGGGAAAGCAGAGCCATGAAAACAAACAGGTCTCCCAGCACCTACCCACAGCACAGACTGAACTCATTCCACATCTCCAAACTTTCCACCGCTGTGACGAAAGCCTCGGCTCTCCAGCACTGCTTCGTTCTTTCAAAACTGTCTGGGACTGCCAGATCTGTTTGGATCCCTGGCCAAGAACGACCTCTCAGGATAAACACAGCATGACTTGCCCAGCTGACAGCCCAGCTGTGGTTGCACAGGGCTGTAGGAAAAGCAGGGTGTCCAGCGGGACGCTGAGACCAGCACCGCGGCGTTTGTGGAGCAGTGCTGACACGTGGCACAAGGGCCGCTCCATGCACCTTCCCATTTCCAACACTGCTTCCTTTGTAAAGAAAGTCGTCCTTTCCCCCTCTCCCCATCAGTCTGCTTCAAGCTGACTCATTGCTACCAACCACAGAAGTCCCATGGTAAGTAAAGGTACTTGCTACGTTTTCCATTCTTATAGCAAAGAATGTTCTTAACGCTTTGTGTGCCCCTTCAGAAGGAGCAAAACATTAAGTAAACACCAAACAAGACAGCAATCTTTATTTTCTAGATTAGTCTTTAAGGCCAGTTTAGGAATTCCCTTATTTTCCAGTTATTTTTATTAAAAACGCTCTTCCCACTCACCATATCTAGGAAGGAAATCCCACAGCACAAAAAGTCTCCATGTGGTTCAAAACTAACTTTTCAGCTCACATACAGGATGACATCAACAATCTCAAGTAAGAAAAAAATTGCAGTTGTATTTTCTGATCTGCCACACCCATAAAATCAAGAACCAATCCAAAAATTTCAAAATGGCTTTACTCACAAAGAAGTTGACTCTTCTGATAATGACTTCCTTTGACCATAAAGTTACATTGAAAAAATTGAGCTTTGCCAACAGAGAACTTATGAGGTAACACAAAGATTTTACATTCTATTAGTCAGCAGCTCAAGATCTTTACCTCAAGAGCAGGTAAAGAAAATAACAATGAATATTTATAAAGCATAACAGCCAAAGCATTTCACAGGTTTAAGGTGTAAAATGTACATAATTTTTCCTTTCTGTATTTTTCTCTGAAACCTACAAACCACATAATTGGTTAATGCATTCACTGAAGTATACAAAGTTTCCAATGAAATTTTTCTGACTTGAATGAGTAGACAAACCCATCAAATTAGAGCTGATGAAAATTGCTCTATTCACCTGCCTCTTGTTAAGAAACTTCAAGACATGAGTCTGTGCATTTTTTTTAATACATTTTTAAGTTCTATATTATTTTTCAGACCTGGCTTTGAAAATGTACAACTAAACATATATATCAGCAGCCACTTGAAATATTTGAGTGTTTTGGTAAGGAATGAAGATATTAAAAAAAAAAAAAAGGTTTTGATTTTCAGAACAGTAAATAATTTCAAAGAAACATGATGACATTTTACTTCTGGGAGGTAGCAGTTGTTTTCTCTAACCCAAATAATTAGCAGAAAGGCTTGGGAAAGGGGTCACACCTCTCCAGGTGACTTCATACTCACCACCATATACCATATGGAAATGACACGTTCAACCACCATCTAGGAAAACATTAACCAAATAATTAGCCCCATCACGTATTAACCTCTACATATCAACATTGAAATCCACAAGAGCATGAGACTCAGAGGTGGTAGCATTTCATTAGAAGTAAGACAGGTCCAGGAGAGGCTGAGCACAGAGCAGGAGAGGGAGGCTGATGAGGGAAAGGAAGCGATGCTCCCACGGCATCGCGCTGGCTGGTGTCGCTCTTGGCTCCCGCAGTCCGGCGGATTCTGGGCTCATACCAGAAGATGTTTTTAGAAAGTAACAGAATAGGACCAGGGAAGAGCTCTGTCTTTCCTTCCTTGCTCTGCAGATGGAGCTGGCAGAGGGCTGTGTCTGGTGCTCGGAGCCGTCCCTGCTCAGAGCCCCCTCCCGCCCCAGGCCCTGCCGCAGCCACCGCGGACGCTCGCCTGGCAACTGAGTCTCTCACCAGGGGCCACGGCCAAGACTGGAAACTGAGACTCTGCAGCCTCTTCCCAGATTTGCTGCCAAATGGAATGAACAAATCAGTCCTTCTGAGCCACAATTTTCCCATCAAGTACTTTGACGCACTTAGATGAAAGGCTGTGCGAGTGCTGCTCTATTACCAGACACTATTTCATCCTCTCCCAGGCTGTAAATTGCAACTTCCACCTAAAAACGTGTGCATGCAAGAATTATTCATGACATTTTTAGGTGCATGTGGACAAATGCACACTGTGCAAATAGACCATATTGCTTGACTTAACTCCAACAACTTTACCTAAAGTATTATGCTGAAGTATTTTTGCAGCTTTTGTTTCTGTACTATTTTCTATTATCCAGACCTCATCCTGTTTTTTACAAGCATCTGTACAATTCAATTTTGGCCGCAGGATGGCAGACAGAGGATAAAGGCACTACTTTACCTACAATTTCTACTCACCAGAGAAAAAGTACAGAGCTAAAACAAAGCCTTTTTTTCCTTCCACTGTCTCTGTTTGCTTATACTTTTATTAACTAGATTAAATACTTTGACCTCCCCAGCAAATTACAGAAGAGAGTTTATGGAACATACAGATCATTAAATGAATTGAGAAAGGTCATTTCCAAGAAGAAGCTTAAGTCAAATGTGCAGAAATTCAGCATTTTTCAGGCATGGCCCTAAAACAGATCTCACTGTTCCATTGTTCATACACTTAAATTGTTTCAAAATTATGGCTATTTAGTCCCTATTTATCAGAGTTTTGAAGATTATTCTTGTGAGCAGCCTTAAGTAACCACCAAATAAATTAAACAATGTTCTTGTGGTATATTTATGCAATACATACCCAAGATAGCAGAATAAATGACCAGAAGCTTAGCAGACAGGAGGCTATTGCAGGACTATCCAAAACTCACTCCTAAATTATAAGCATTTTTTTCATGCTGTTATTATTCTTGGTTCAAGTTTAGTGAATATGAGAATTCTAGCGGCCTTCTGCCCCAAGTTCTCATGAAAATGAGCACAAAAAGAACCATTACATATTCAGAGGGCTTTCTTTGAGCTTCATGTGTTATCATTTAACCAAAACATAATGCACTCCAGCTTGCACGGGGCAGCGGTTCAGTTCAAAGATTTTTAACACACCTTCAAATAATTCCTTGAATGACAAATAAATACAAAATTGACACTGTTAGTCCACTGTCTATGCAAGTCTTTAGACCGTCCTGAACTTACTGCTAGTCTAAAAAGGAAAGTAAAGTTGTATTTTGGTATTTGGTTTGAACATATTTATTTCTCAACTGAAGAGGGAAGAAGAGAGAAGAACTGGAGCCTGGAGAAGCATACCATGAAGAAACTATGCTTCACATTTAAGTAGCATTTTTATTGCCAGTGGTATTGGCTGTGTTGTTGGACTGTTTTCTCCTTTCCCACACCACTCTACTGCACAGAAAAAACATTCATAATTCAAAACTTAGGCAGTTGGAAAGCTAGATGAAAAGGAAGAATATTCTCTTTATCAAGGTTCACTTTATACAGAGTGCTATCAACATGCTGAACTCAAGCCAGGTGGGAGCACAGAAAGAAGCTCTGTATCTACAACCAGCTTCCAGGAATCCAAGAGAAGCAGTGAAATGTTTCATAGAACGGTGAGGAAGGACTGCAGGCATCTCTGTAATCACTTTACCAGTGGACCACAGGCATTTAGGAAAATACTGGATTCAAGAAAGAAGTTGGCACAAGGGATGGAGAAGTGCCATGTCTTAGCAATGCTCTGCTTGTACCATGAGACACTGCACCAAGCAACACACACAGGAGGAAGCACAATAAAGGCAAAAAATAATAAATTAAATTTATCTAACAGCTGTTGGCAAGGAAACAAAGAGGAAACTTAAGTTGGGGAGGGAGAATGTAGGGGTTCCAATTAGTGGCCTTATAAGTAACTCTTATTATTTCAGCTGGCCAAATGTGAAAAATGGCTGCAGAGATGCCTACTGGGAATTCAGGCCCTTAGAACAGAAAATGATAGACAACAGAGAATCTGTTAACTTCTGACGTGACCATTATATTTCACTTTCCATTACAGCTTGGAAAGTGGATTGAAATAAGACATTTAATGATACTTTTGCATGAAGGATAGACCATGATATGCAATGCTGTCACTTGTTCACTCCATTCCACTGCCTTGAACTTTTTCTAAACTCATTTCCTATGGATTAAGATTTATAACTTTGCTTCATACACATCGACTTGGTTCCATTATTAAAGAAAAAACCCTCAACAAACAAAACCAAACCCGATAAACCAAACCCACAAACTTATTTCTTTCCTTTTAAAAATGAAACTGAATACCAAATCAGTTTTCTTTAGTGGGTTTTTTAAAAAAAAAATCTGCAAGCTTCAGTAGTGAAAGGAAAACATTCTTATCATTAGCAACAAACACTCATCACTTCTTAGACATTTAAAAGAGAAAAGATAAAAATCTAGTAAAGTTTGCTGTAAGTTTTTATCACGAGCAGATTTTCTGTGGAAGATATTCAGTTAAAAAGAGCTTCCTTGGCTTGCCTTTGAAGAAAAGAAGCAGCACTACCATAGAGCATGCTGCACGTAAAATCTTCAGCTTGGAGATAAGTACATCAAAAACAAAAGGGCAAAAGCAGATGGGAATATTTATAAAAGAACTAGACAGAAGCGGAATTTATATTTGAGTGAGTTGCAATAAATACATGAGTACCCTTCTCTAAAGTTTCTTTGTGAAGCAAATAAAAAAAATTTTCAGCCTTATGAGACCAATTCCTTTTGCATTAGCAAGGAGCTGCAGTTTGTGCATATTCTACTCCATTATCTGCAGAAACCAAGTAACTCTGTAAGGGCATTTCCAGAAAAAAGAATAAGATTTGCTTACTGAAGATCTCCTACACTTTGTCGTCTTCAGTTTCTTTATATTTAAATACGCAGATTATGTATTTTTACTGTTTCTTTGAAAGAAAGAAGTGTTCACTTTTCATTTCTATAGTTCTAGTGATTTAAATTGTTCAAGAACTGTATTTGCTTCCTTCATTACCCAATTAAAAACAAGAAACAAGCAAATAAAAAGGGCATTAGAAACCAGCCCTGATCAGTGCCATGGAAAAACACAGTGTGATATCAGCCTTCCCTCTTCCAGAGGCTTTTCTGTGTCTCAGTGCGCTGCTTGGACATCCATCAAACCCTAGTGCTACTCTGCAATTGCCATCCTGCTCCCACAGATCCACAGGAAAAAACAACGAGGAATTCTAGTTGGATTTTTAATTAGCAAGACAGAAAAGGCTCATTTGCTCACATTCTCAAGGAAAGAGTGTCTTTAGTTCCCAGCTGTAAGAGCCAAGTAAGATTTCAGCATCCTTTGAGATGAGCATCCTTTCATTCGGCAATTGTCTTATTTATCCTAAATGTGAAGCTTGTCCAACACACCAGAATTGTGCACCTACCCTCTCAACCCTTGGCCTCTGTGGTCTCATTATCAAATTACACCTCCTGCTTTGCAGGAAGCAGATAAATTAGCCCTTTAGGCCCCAGTATTTTGCAAACTTCTTAGCAGTTCTTATGTCCCCAGAAGTAGAGGACACGTTGAAGCCATGTGCAAAACCTTGTTCTAGCTGAAATTAAACCTCACATTAGAAACCTACAAATGCAATCAGTGTCAGGACTTCATGAAATATGTCAAAATACACCTGTCCCTGTACTTGACTACTTTTTGCCTGCTAACTTAGCAGAACTTGCCACGGAATTTTAATGCCAAGCATGAGACTGGGCAGGTGTTAGAGATACTTGGAGCATTGCATATGGGGGCATCTCAGCTAAGGAACCGTGACTAGGTTGGTAGTTTGGCTTTATTTCTGAATACATATGTTTTAATTAAATCTCTCTTTGTTGTACACAAAGAAAAGACCCTTCAGGAATAAAGTCTGGAACTAGAAGCTCTTTTTAAAAGGAGTTAAAATTGTGCCAAAAAGTCTTCAGGCTGTGGTATTTTGATGACATTCCTCAAGTGCCGTCTCAGGGTTCTGGTCATAAAATACTCCACATAGGGAATATTCTTGTTGTCTTCATGGCTGCAAAGTTTTTCTCTCCTCTGCAATATAATCTATTTTTTTTTTTTTTTGAGCTTCTGTCTCCCAGCATTTGAATGGTGCTATAACACTACATTAATGTACTTTTGTTCCCTTGATACTAAAAGTAAATAAAAATGGGAACAGCTTGCCAAGAACAGATCTGTTTATTTTCTCAAAAAACTTTTCAAGAACACCTGCACAGCTATTTGGAAACATACTGGGATGTCCATCCAGCCTTTCCTGTTTGTGTAACTTCAGGTAGATTATGTGTACCTAATGATAGAAAACAGAGCATTTCCCATACCACTATGTTCAAGCTAAAGAACATCTCATTTTTCCCACTTTTCTATTTGAACAACATGGATCAATTAATTCATGTGAAGTTCATACTCATATGCCCTTTTTGTCAATAATATTTAGAGAAAAATGAAGCCATGCCTGTGTACTCTTCTTTCTCTGTGCCCTAATTTTCAGAAGGAGATCATTTTTTACAGTGTGAGCTGCACAATGAAAACACCCTATTTACAGAACAAGGCCAAGCTACAGCCTGGCTATAGAAAAAAAGGAAGCATGGGTTTGTGTTCATACACCTACACTAATGGATAACCAGATGACAAAAAAGCCCTCACCAAAGGCAGACCACAGCAGTGAAACATGGCACTGGTCACCTGCTCCAACAGGCACGAGCTCAGGGTGAAGGGCTCACCTGTGGGATCTGAGAAACTGCTCCTGCCTGGAGCCCTCTGTGCCCATCTCACCCCACTGGCTGCACAGACTACTAGAAGAAAAGCAAGAAACCTCATCTGTGCTTTTTTTACACAGCATAGCTCTGTAGAGCTCTGAAGAAGCAGTTTAAAAATTTACACTTCAAGAACACTTGAGAATAAAGATCCCTTGTCTCTGTATCCCTTGCTCCTGCCTCCATTCATGCAAAAGCCATTGGCCACCCATGTTTATTTTTTGTCCCTGAAAAGCTGACATCTGGCAAACACATGAGATGTGAAGGGGACACAGTTTGGATGGAGAGACGTGCACTGTATGCCTGAGTGATGGGAACACAGGCAAGGAGGCTAAGAGAACTAAAAATTCATAGCACATGTGGCCAAAATGCTCTCATGCAGATTAACACCTGTGATTGAAGTGTAAGAACTGAAAATTTCATCTGTTTTCAAGTAACTCTATCAAAATCTCCAGTTTACAATTCCTGATGGCACAGCAAAGACAAGTCTGTGACAGCTGGAGCTAGAAATTCTACAGCAAATCACTATTTTATATCCCAGGACCTATCCTACTTTACGTGGTACGTGTTTTAAACAATGACCTTGAAATGCTCCCTGGGTGAATCACAGTGTACAAAAGTGATTCAGAGATGATGAGTCTCTAAATTTGGCTGTGCCAGAAGTTCATTGTTGCAATCTGTTCCCGCCCACCTCGTACATTCTCCCAGCTCTGCCGAAGATAAAACTAGCTTCTAGTAGCTTATGCTTAATACTTTCTGCCCCAGCTTCTCATGCATTCTATTTACTTCTGGCTGGAGTACTTCCATTAGAAGGCACTTCTTACAGAAATGTCTTAATTGCACCATGTCTGTGTTAGAAGTCTCTGAGGAAAAAGGAAGTTAAGCCCCCCAAATGTTCATCTCTCATAAGCTCAGAGACTTGATAGAATTTAGGAGCCAAAACATCAGAGGAGTTAATCCTTACAAAGC
The DNA here is from genome assembly GCA_013397195.1 of Hylia prasina. NCBI lineage: Eukaryota > Metazoa > Chordata > Aves > Passeriformes > Sylviidae > Hylia > Hylia prasina. Next base: position 255,149 of record VYXD01011013.1, read on the forward strand.
ACACTCCATTTTCTCTAAGCTCTTTACACACATCCTGGGGGCGACTAAGTTGGATCAAACTCTAGCAGTAAACCCTAGATTTCTCTGTAATCAGTGTGCTTGCTGTGGGCCCAGAGCAGGATGCAGCTTGCTCTCTCTGGCACCCTTAGCAATTCCATCTCCATCCTGACTGCTACCACAAGAGGTGGAAAAAGACCTATCATTCCAGTATTAACATCACAAGTTGAGTACACCTTCCCCTTGCAGAAGAATGATAATTGTTGTCAGTCAGCAATTTGCTTTAAGGAACAAAGACCTGAGCAGTTATTCTGCTAGTCCTGCTGCTAGAGACATGGAGAAGTGGAAACAGCAAGGCTGCAAACCTCCTCTTCACAATGTACAGCCTCCTCTTCAGTGGATGGCTGTACATTGAGACCAGTGACCCATTGTCTGAGAAAGCTTAAACCCTGAAGTGTTAGCAAAGCCCACTCTGAAGGGTATGTGCTGATGTTTTAAAGTATTAAATATGGTAAACCATCTCATGGGCCTACATTACTGCTCACACTGATTGTCATTCCAACTCAGGCTCTGAAAACAGACATTGTAGCAAGGAAATGGCTTACAATACATTTATTCTGCTCCCTTCCTACTCTCTGCTCCTTTCTCTCAACAGACTGCAGAAACAAAATGGTGCAGTCACTGGTAGTTGAGCAACCCTTTTCACAACCAAGCAAAATTCTGGGAAATAAGAGAACCCTGGTTTGAGGCCAGATCAGTTCCTGACTAAGCCTGTTGCTATATGACTATACATCTCCCTTGCCAGCCGCAGGCACTGAGACATTCAACAACCATAAAGCAGAAGTCAGTGGAGCAGGCAAGTGCAAAGGGATCAATATTCAGGAGCCAAAACACAAGCAGGTTTTTTTCAAGAAAGCAGTTTTCTCCACTGCCTAAGCAGCACAGCATCACCCCAGGCCAAGACCCTCCTCGCTGGGCAGGCTCTGAGCTTTGCTGCTTCTGCAGCTGCACTGATGCCAGCACAGGCTGTAATCATGCTGACTGAAATCCTGCTTTTGAACTGTTGCCATACTCCATTAAATAACTTAAGACTAATATGATTTTATCAGAGAGCTGATATTACATTTGATCCTTGTGCAAAATAATCCTGAGGGGCATTGCTTAACACAGCCAAAACAGCTCTTGTGAAGTGAAGCTTAATCCAGAAAACTCACTTTCCAGAAATAATAAATTACCAAGAGAAAAAGATGATCCTGCATTTAACAGCCTTAGCATCATGCCAAGATATCAACTGCTTCTCAGACCTCCTCCTGTTAGTTTAGGATTGAGGTGCTGTAGGAACACAGCTCTGTGCAAACAGCTGCAGAAGGAAGCAATTGTGTGGGGTGAATTCTGAACTTGCACCCATCCCTTCCTCATTCTGCTCTCCCCTTAGCCCTGAAATACAACAAAAGACAGCCACCACCCTGTAAGTGGGTTGCACTTACACAGATTTGACCCATATGTCAAATAGGAAGAGAATTACACACAGAGAGAAAAAAAAAATTAAAAATAATTTCAAAAAAGTGACAAAGTGCCAAATATATCACTGAAGAAAGGAAAATATTCTCTTTCCATTTGTATTTAAGTTTTGGACCAAGGTTCTCCAGCACTGTTGAGCAAGACTATCTGCTTTATTAGATTCCAAGTAACTTCTTACATTAAGACACAGAAAGTATTTGGGTCACCATGTTGGAAAGCCACTGAAGTGGCACTTCCACCATCTAGGTACAACAAAACCCTGGCAGTCATAAATTACTTATTCTTACAACTCTACAGTTAACACTACTAGCGCAAATCACATCTCTAAGAACTACCAATATCAATTCTACAAATGTATTTTGTGAAAGCTCCGCCCTCCAATTCATCAGCTGCTGTGGAATCAAAAAAAAAAAAAAATCCCATAATTAAAAAAAAAGAAATAGTCAAGTAATTTATTTGACACCTCAGTCATAGGAGGTGCTGAGACAGGAATTGTCTTCCCTTCCTCTCACAAAAATAGCAGAGCAACTTACTCTGTCATGCAAGAAAGAGAATTCAGGGAGGCAAAGGTTCAAAAAATACTTACTTATTCCAGAACTGAATCCACTGAAGACCATATCAGAAATAAATCAAATAAAACTGAAGCTCTTCAAAAAGCTCACTGCAGTAGCTGAAGAGAAAAATCGAAACCAGTTCTTTCAGGCAGAAAAACAAAAGTAAAGCTGGTTACATGCACATGGGAGGAAAGAAGTACAAGTACAATCCTTTTTAGATTTTCTATCTCTTTAATATCTCTATCTGCTGCAAAAGAGAAGCTGCTGTGGAAGCCCTGCATTTTATTTGCATTACGTCCATGAACAGAGCAGATGTGGGGGAAAAGTCATTATAAAGAAACAGCACAATCAAATAGATTTCATTATTATTGCCTCACTGAAAAAATCTATATTCTTTTGAGGCTTGCATAGTCTTATTCCTACCCACTCAGAGTAAGCATGAAACAGTAATCCTATGGGAACAAAAAAAATGAACTGACAAATAGATATTGGAATTACTTGTTGAACAGTGATGTTAAGGAAGACTAAATGTGTAAAATACGATCAAAAGCACTGAACATTTCTTAGGTGTAGAGCTGGAATTGTTCACAAATATGAAATAAAACCAAGCTATACTCAGTATTTTTAAGCAAAAGGAGACTTCAGAAAACTATTGCCTATATACTGCTCTCTTACCCACACCACAGTCTCCCCAAGCACTTAACAGTGAAAAGTAAAGCTAGATGGAAGCAGAACAAACAAAATACTTTACAAATGCCTCATCTGTTGCAGAGCACCCTTGTGTCCCTGTACTCCTGAGGTTTCTCATACACTGCTGGAAAGTCCTTCTAAAAGTAATGAAGTATAGAAAGAATCTTCTAATAGTCGCCCTTCTGTTTAGTCTACATGAGTTCATATCCTCACATTCCAACAGCAGGGCAAAGCTTTCAGAACTAATTCAGGTGAACTGTTCAAAACAAATTTCCTTTCCTGGAATGTGTGAGCTCCCAAGAAGTTAATGAGAACACTTCCATACCTGTTGCTGTCCACCTGAAAGGCATCTCCCACCCTTAGCAAATACTTTATTGAAAGAAGAAATAAGAGAGGACATTAGCAACTCCAGCATGGCAAACACTTTTTCCCTTCCAAGTGCAGCATATTTAACACAGTTACATGTCACTAAGTGACAGAGTAAACCAAGAGTTGCAAACACAAAAATTTAGCAGTAAATAAAGCCCTCGGGGTTTTCTTGAGGCAAAATATACAATTAAAAAAAAAAAGAAAAAAAAGAAATTTAGCTGAGGATTACAGAATACATAATTAAAATACAAATTGTGGGGGAGAAAAAATTCTGCAGAAACTCCCCTGTGTTACAGGACCGTATTTTTGTATTTTTTTTTCCAAGAAATCTCCTCAAAACAATAAACTGTCTGTTAACTGATCCAATGGTAAAAAATATTATTGCGTTCTAAGTTAGCCTAAGAGACCACAGAAAAATGCTCAGAAAAAGATGATTAACAAAGGCTGTTTTCATTTTGAAGGCCTGAAGATTTTCTTATCTTTGTCAAAGCACAGGCAGTAGAGAGACACTGAGACAGCTGTTCCACACCAGGAAACAAAGCAGAGGGACAGCAACCCCCAAATATTAGCCTGAAAAGGAGAAAAGTTGACAGTGTAAAGAGAACTTAAAAGAAAGCAAAAAATTTCCTATCAAAAGGCATTCCTTTTCAAGCCAGCCCATTTTAATACATTATTGAGGTTAACTCACTTTGATGTATTTGCTTCAGCATAACTTTAAATACGGCTACAACTCATTCCTCAAAACTGCAGAACAGGGAAATAAGCAGAAGCAGTTATTTTCAGTAAAAGAAAAAAAAAACTTTGAAAGTCTCTCCTAATCCTGTCAGCTGCATATAAAGTTTCTGTTTAGAAAATGTGATATAAAGCTTCTTAAAAGATACAGAGTTAAAAATGATATATTGTTTGGATCATCAAATAACCTCCACATAAAAACAAACCCAGGAACCACCACTCCTGCTGGGGTCATTCTGCAAGGCTTGGTACACAGGCACTCACTGAAATAATTCCAATAGCAAACAACCCAAACTCTGACATGCCCATCTCCCATCTACAGATTAGAAAATATTTGCCAGTGAATCAGTTCCTTCAAGAACAGTTGTAAATGCCAAGAAACTATCTGATACAGTCAAGTAACAGCTGCTCCATTAATTTAAAATTACCCTTTATTTTTCACAAGGTTTTCCAACATCTCGTGCATTTTGGCACGGTAGACTTTGAGACAGTTAGCTTCAAGTTTCCTTAAATAACAAACAGTAGATACAGTAGGAATATTTTAAACCAATTTCTTTACAATAAATGTCAAGTTAAGACCCTTAGCTTTTAAAGAGACTGCCACCATTTCATTTTCCTGATACAAAATTCAAGTAGTTTTAATAGTAGAAAACTGTCCCTATAAAACATCCTATTAAAATTTACCAGCATTCTGAAAATAAGCATCAAATTTCCAGTATCCATTGGTTGCAACTACACATTTAGAAAAATAACTCACTTTAAACAAAGGTCACTTGCTGAAGAAAAGTAAGCTTTCAACAGGACGAGTTCTCAGAACAAATGATGAAACTCTTTTCTCCTTTATCTAAGGATTTAATCTTTGTTCCATCTCTGCAATTATTTTTTTCTTTTAAGGGTGTACATTTCAGTATTGACAATGAATTAGGAGACCAGGCTACAGAGATATTTTCCCTTCAGTATAAACCAGCATATGGAATTATTGCTCACCAGAAACAACTGTAAACAAGATTCATTTGACTTTGATTTTATGCTGTGATTTTTTCTTTCATTGGTTGGTACCAAATATACAGACCACCAAACTTTAGCTGTGTCACGTTACTGAAGGAAAACCACGATAATTTTTTCCGATGATTTTGTATTTAGTATTGCTTGGGGTTTGGGGTTTTTTCAGCGAAGAAATGGGTTCACTGTGCTTTTCCATTTTCTCTCCTCACCCACTCTTTAGGGCAGCAGAATGGAAAAACAAGTAGGACAGGTTTACTTTGGGACTCAAGGCTCAGAGCAGATATCAAGAAATCTTCAACAATTTTGTGTTTTCCTCCTTTTAGCCCAAAGTACCTCTGCTGTGTAGTAACAGTAACTCAAAGTTTATCACCATCTTCCAGAAGAGATCTATAAATAAATGTTTATGAAAGAACACTGCTGTTGAAGAGGACAAAAAATAAAATTAAGGATCAATAAAAGATACTGCAATGTATCTTGTGCCATTCAGGATAGGAAGTCCTTCGTGTAAATGTGTAAGTCTTCCTGGGTGCATGAAGCTCCATCCTTTCCTGGGAGACTCAATGGAGCAGTTGTACCTAAGGAATTTACATCCACCTCCCTGTGGTAAAAACACAAACACAATAAACCCCCAAACGTTTACCTGGTTACCTTTTTTATATATCCATTACTTCAAATAATTTGCTACTGTTAATAGGCTGGTTTTTTCCTTCCACCATACCTTATAGTCAGGTTGTTTACATGACATCACCTTTAGAGTATGAATTAACAGATAATCATTTGCAATCAGATTTCCCCGTGTCTTGCTTTAGCATTCACTGGATAATAATTCATTCAAGCAACAAATCTGACAAACAGATCTTCAATAACTTCACCATAGATTCTACCAGAGAGAAACAAATTGTGTTCACATGCCTTGCTCCTGCACTGCACCTCTATCCAGGACAGCATTTAAACAAGTCCTAAGTGAATAAATCCGGCTGCTGACTTCAAACTGAAGGTGTGCTTTCTAAAACAGTAAATGTGGCAGGGACATTCATTGATGTTAAGGACTGTGAATGATACAGGCTTATAAACACAACAGGTTAAATATCTCTGTAAGTAAAAGTTGGATATTATTGCCACTGCCCTGTTCCACACTCTGGGAACTGATTAATTTGAATCAATATCAGACTAGAAAATAATTTAGCTCAGAAAAAACCTAAACAGATACAAGAATTTAAAATTTTCATTCTGTGGCTGATCTAAAAAAAATTTAAAAATTCTACAGAAAGAAGTCACTTGAATTAACTTGGCATTATTTGAACTCTTTTGAAAACTTTGTTTTCACTGTACAGAAATGAAGCATTTCAGAAATGTTAAAAATGAAATGACTAACATCTCCTAAGTTTTTCTTCAAACCCCTTCTCTCCGACCATCTGAACCAGTTTGATCAATTCACCCTGACTGCATCAACAGTTCTGGATCCTGGAATTGAGCAAATCTAGTACTTGTCAAAAAAACCACAAGGCATAATGTATCTCAATTTGTGATGTGCATCTTTTCCTTCTCAGCTGGGTCTCTAAGTGTATGTGTTTGAACTTTTGTTCAGAAATAATATTAGATACTCAAAGGACAAGATTTTTAAAGTGAAGCACTTACCAGAAAGTCCTCTCCTACTTTGTTGAGGGCAATGTTGATCGTGAAGGTAGAGGAGTCATGGTGAGGTCTGAGAGACCGTTGTCTGTCAGGGCTGTATTTTACAACAAAGTTCAGTAGAGCATAGCCCTGCAACAAATTACAGTCAGACCTCAAGCTGTGAACTGCCCACTCACACACAGGATTCTTGGGATTTTGTTTAAAGCTCAGTTAAAATCAAAAATCAACAACATTCATCTTTAACTACTGCTATGTCACGTATAAACTCCCCAACGAAACCAGAGGTACATTCATTAAAACACTTAAATTTAGTCACACCATGGAGTAATTATCTGCAAAAGGTTTTAACCCATACCTTGGTATAATAGCCAGCAAAGACTTTTAGTGTTACAGGGGCAATGAACTCTCGTATGAAGTGCAGCCATTCATTATCCAGCCCTATTTGCTTCATATGAATGTCATCGGTCGGGACATTTTCATAACCTCCAGAAATGCGGCTGTCCTATTGAAAACACCACAAACAGCTTGGAAACAGGCACAAGGAGTGCTTCTGGCATTTCAACAAATATGGATTTGAAATCTGCAGAGTCACAGAACTTGCAACAAAGCAACGTTTCAGCAGGTGTCTGTACAGCAATTCCACAGCTAACTGTCAAGGAAAAAAGTGTGCTGAGATATCAAGGAGCAAAAATTGGAAGTTTTTATAGGATGAGTCAATATTTGGATGTGTTGCCTATAAATAAAAGGGTTTCTTGGGATAATAAGTTTTGTTTACTGAGCAGCAGATGCAACTGAAATTTTATCAGATCAAGAGACTACAGGCCTCAACTTGACAAGGTAATAAATGTTGAAATAATTTGAAGATAAAAGTATGCCAAAATTCTTTCCAGAGGTTCCTACCTACACTAAAAAATTACAATTTTTCATGGTACCACATTTGTGAATAAGAGAAACATTCCTCTGATTTTAGTGGTAGTTAATAAGTACTTTTAATTCTTGAGAATGTTGACACAATAGCTCATAACATTTGCAGGTAACTCCTTAGGGGGCAAATCTGACAAATTAGTACTTAAGAGGTAAATGAGTAAAACTTGTCTGAACAGCTACCCAAAATCAGCCTTGGGTGACTGTCAGGTACCTGCTACAGAGCTGCAGCACTGTTAGTGTCCAATTTGCTAATTCAAAGTCTGCACTGTGTTTATGTGGCACAGCTTGGGTACCAGAGGGGCTGCTTCCTTTGTGAGAAGTTGCTGGAAACTTCCCCTGTGGAGCCAATGCCAGGCACTGCAAGACACACCTGCCACTGGCCATGGCTGAGCCCAGCAGTGACACAGACAGTGCCTCTGTGGTGGCAGTGCCTTTAAGAAAGGGGGAAAAAACAGTGCAACAGAAATTGCAGCTAGAGAGGAGACTGAGGATATGTGAGAGAAACAGCCCTGCAGACAGCAGGGTCAAGGGAAGAAGGGCAGGAGCTGCTCCAGGCACTGGAGCTGAGGTTCCCCTGCAGCTCCTGGTGCAGCCCATGGAGAGGCAGCTGAGCCCCAGCAGGCCCCTGGGGGAGCAGAGATCTACCTGCAGCTCCTGCAGGAGGCCATGGCAGAGCAGGTGGATGTCCAAAGGAGGCTGTGACCCCATGGAAGCCTGTGCTGGAGCAGGGTCCTGGCAGCAGAGAGCAGCTCATGCTGCAGCTGTTTTTGTGGCAGGACTTATGACCGCACAGGGGACCACACTGGAGCAGTCTCTTCCTGAAGGACTGTACCCCATGGAAGAGACTCCCACTGGAGAGGAATGCAAGGAGCCCTCCCCCTGAGGAAGGAGTGTGATGACCCCAAATCTCCCTTTTTCCCCTCCCTGTGCGCTGCTGGGGAGGAGGACATATAGAAAATCAGAGTAAATTTAAGCCTGGGAGAAGAGAGCAGTGGGGGGAAGGTGTTTCTAAGGTGTTGTTTCATTGCTCATTATATTACACTTGAACCAGAATAGAAAGTAAACTAATTTCCTCAAACTGAGTCTGTTTTGCCTATGATGGCAATTGCATGATCTTCCCCTGTCCTTATCTCTCAAGTCAAACTCTCTTTTTCACTTGCTCTCTCGTGTCCAGTTGAGGGCAGTGACAGAGTGACTTTGGTGGGTGCCTGGCATCCAGCCAGGGTCAGAACACCACAACATTAATGGAAGACTGGCTCTAAATCTACTGAAGAAGCAGCTACATGGTAGACTAAACTAAGCACTTCATACCACAGAGCAAATGTTTCAGACCATTGGCAATTGTTGGGATGTTTGTTTGTTGCAGTACACTGTGACTTACTATCGTAAAAGTAGTTAAGATCACTCGTTAAGATTATGTTTATATAGGCTGACACTTACTTGGTGTTTTCCACCAGACCATTGCCCAAAATGTTCCATTTCTTCTACTAATTCATCACAGGCAGTGTCAGAAAATATGGGAAACCAAAACACATCTGGACATGGCTACAAAAAAGAAAAAAAAAAAAAAAAAACAAAACCCAAACATGATTTAACTTGATCCTCGTGCACATTCTCACAAAAGCAAAAACTGTGAGCTAAATTCTAAGCCCTGACCCAGCACCAACAATGTGTCAGTGCATCCACACCTTCTGTACCTTATGGCTCTAAGTAACCCTAGTATTCCACATTACAGGTTAAAATGGGAAAACAGCTTAAAATTTAACATTGTTTTACACACAAACAATTTATCCCAGCTTTTTAGAGAGGCACTGTTCATTAACTCACAGTCCCTAATTGTCACAACTGATCATCCAACACAAGTGCTTTGTCCAGATCGATTGCATAAAAGCAAGCAGCCTATATCAAACGGCAAAAACTCAGCGCTGATCCAAAACATCAAAAAACTGTTTAGTCACGGACCAAGATGGCATTTGCATGGAAATATTTACTGCATGCCAATTTATTATCAGCCAGTCCTACAAGTTTTTAAAAAACTACTTATACTCACCTGTTCTACTATGTTATCAGTGAAGATCTTTGAGTAGTTTGGATTTATATAAGTTTCCTTCCAGTCCTAAAAAAAATGATTTAAAAACATTACAACAGAACGATGACATTTATAAATGATAAAAAATAATGTATAATCTATTCATTTGCTCTACTGAAAACACTGGAAACAATTTTAAAAAATTCTTATTCTCATTAAAAATATGGTTCCCATCACATCAAAAATCATGACACCTGTTACCTTATGGTCATAACTCCAATTCCATGTTCTGGTCACTAGCTGGCTTACTGATATGATATACTGTCATTTGCTTAGATGGGTGAGAACACTTTTTAGCACACCATCAATATTTAGCACACAGCAAACAAAAGTTCTCCAAATAAATCCTTTAAATTTCAAGTCCTTTATAATATATAAATTTATATTTTTTTTGAAATTAAATAACTTTTTAGCAATAGTTAGATGCATACCACAGGATTCTCAAATATCTGCCAGAGGTCGTTGTTGTAGTGGGAGGTATTATAATTGGCTGTAGAAAGAAGTCTTCCAAATTCATGTCTGTTGGTAATGTACATGAAAACACCCTATGCCAATTAGAGAAAGCATCATTAGCAAAAGTGTCCATCTTAGCAGAGTTTTAAAAAGGTCTGATCAAAACTGAGCTTTCTTAAAATATAAACACACATTTGTACACATATATTGTAAAGGTGCTGTTAATTTAGCATCTTAATTTTCAAATTGATTACTCTAATCACCAACTACTCTTCATAACTTGTTGTTTACAAGCATTTGCCTGCACTTATTTTCTAAACACATTAAACCAAAATATATATTGTTGAGAACATATGTAGAGCTACAGAAAGGAAAAAGCAGAGGAGTGATTGGTTGATTTGTTTTCCAGAAAACTTAAGCAGACACACTGAAAGCACCTGATCTCAAACTGAAAAGGCTTGCACACACGAAAACCAACATCTAGGGTTTAGTTTCAAATTAAAAACTGAAAGAATAAGCTGACTATCAAGAGGTTCATGAAAGTCAAAACAAGAAACTAAATTCAGAGTATTCACTATAAGATCCGTCTGGTGAATTGGCCTGAAATAAAAAAGATATTGGCAAATACAACACACAAGAATATTCAGATCAGCATCCAAAATAGCTGAGCATTCTGAAGTCTGTTCATGTAATTATATGCAAGATATTAAATGTGGTAAGATACAGTTTTATTGTCAAGCTATTAACAGAAGGTATTAACAGAATTCTCTTGATTAGAAGTAGGAGCAGAAAATAGTATTTTTAAAAAGAAACTTAGGTTCTATGGGATTTCTTTTAGTTTAAGGTTTTTCAGACTAAAACTTTACTACTGAAATATTTGTGACTTGGATTTGCAGCAGATGAAGAGATTATCCTTTGGGTACTTTGGTACTTCTGTCTATGTTTTTGTCTGAAAAAGAGTTAAACTGTTAGAAAGATAATGATTATGTTAAACATGCCCAGTTCTGGGCACTTACCAAATCATAAAACAGCTGCAGCAGGGAGAATAAGGAGGGCCTGGGTCAAGAAAAACAGCTTAAAGTGACAATGTGGTCACTGAGGGGGCCTGGCAGACCTACCAGTGATCTGAGCTTTACTCCTTCCTAGGACTGATCCATCCATTTTAGCTACAGAAGCAGCGTCAGCACACCCTGACCTTGGAAGCACTGAGAAACCCCCCTGAGGAACAAAGAGCCTCTCTGAGATGCTTTCAGCTGGGCATGAAAAACCTGTCCCTGGCAAAAACCTGACCCTTAGAAGACTGAAGAGAAAGCTAGAGCAGTATTTCATCAGAGAGAGTGGACAGAGGAGAAGTATCTTCCTGTGGTAGAATGATACTGCATGTAATAATAACTAATTAATTAAAAAAAAAAAATAATAAAGCAACACCTTTGGGGCTCTGAGCATATGGAATGTTTCCGAAGAAGGGGAGTCTTTTTCCCTTTGTAAAGTCTAAAATGAAGGAGAATCATCACATCAGTTTTCTGACACAATCTCTTTCTCTTTTTCTGACTACTTTTAGGTTTCCACAGTACATCAGGGAAATAGCAGCCTTTGATCAAAAGCTGATATGCCTTTATAGACAACATGCATCTCCAAGCAAAGCTCTTCATACACATGTCAAAGCTGTTTCCACCAGCCCCTTCTTATCTGCTGCAATACAAAAACAAGCACGTACCAAACCCTCCTACAGCCCAGACTGAGAAAAAGAGGAAGCAATTTTCTGATGAGCCAGTCAGATTAGTTTAATGAGCACATGGAAAGCACAGGTTTTGCAGGAACTGATGCTGAGGAGGTTTGAGTACAACAGGACTGGACGGGGATGTTCTGAAGAATCAGTACAAACAGAGGAGATCATGCCTTGTTATGAGGGAATAAAAAAATTAATACTTGCCAACTTTTCTTGTTCAATTCAGCAAAAATATTTTTCAATGCTATAGAGTCTGGAAATAGGTCTGGTTTAGGTCTTATTTGTCTCTGTGTTGAAACTAGTGTAAATATCAGTAGAAATATGGATTTACAGATTCATAACTTTACAGTACAAATAAGTTCTCTCATTATATCCAGATTAACACAAGTAACATCTGACACAGTTTCAATCTATCTAGAAAAATTAATGAGTAATTCATGCTCCCTGAGAAGATTCCTACCATTTCTTAAATCACCTAGGCTTTTTAAATAACACTGCTCATCATTAGTTTCAATATATATCTACTTAATAAAAAAATGCAAAATATTCCAACTTAGTCTGCTGGAAGTTTCACACTGTATAAAAATGTCCATGATAGAGGTGATCCAAATGCATTGGTAAGTTTTAAGTCATACACAGCAGAGCAGTTGAGCCCTTTTTCATCTGTTGAGGTTGTGCCAAGGAGAAAGGTATTTTAACTTCAACAGAAATTTTCAGGGAATTTAATTAGAAACCACCATACACAGTGCATCAGTGCACTGGCCTTGGAAAAAACCTCTGTTCTCAACAGTATAAAGAACTACACCCAAAGGGTTTTATCACACAAAAATTGGCCAGTACTTTGAATAGAAGTAAAATTTAATATCCAAGATCAATCAGGTAAAGCAGTCCATGAGTACAGCAGGACACAAAGAAATGTGTGTTTTTGCAAGCAAGCTGTTCCAGATACACCTTACCATTTCCCTGGCATTCCTGCAGAGAGCCATATCAGGATCCAACTTATCACGCATGAAGTAGTTCTTTTCTTTCATCTCAGATCTGAGAGTTTGTCCCTTAATTAAGTATATATTAGCCATGTAAGGGATATTCCATACTCCTCTGTTGAAAATAAGGAAAAAAACCCAACACAAAAATAGTTAAAAGCTATGAAAAGTAATTTGTTGCATATTCAATTAAATCAGCATTTCTGCATCTGCTAACAAGACTAAGCAAGTTGTAACAAGGAGAAGAAGCTCAAAGGTTCCCAAGACACTTGGAAAACTACATCTGGACATTTCAAACATAGGCGTAGGCAGTAATTCAATTTTTATGAAATACTGATTTAAAAATATAGCAAGGTCAAATTCTCTACAGAGTTTCAACTACACATGTACTTCATATTTCCATTGTTAAGACAATCAGTCAAACTCTCTTATAATATTATTCTACACTACCAGATGGAGAAAGTAACTCCAAAACAGATTTTGAAATAAGTTTAAAGACTTCACTGAGACTTCACACAGCTGGTGTGACCTCCTCACACAAATACCCACAGACCACAGCAGGCCGTGTATTTATGTGAGTTGGGCCAATGTCAACACAAAAGCATTGCTTCCAAAACACTCCCTCTGCAGATTTCCCCCCTCTCAGTGCCACAAGCACATCTTTTAGTACAGAAGGACTGAAAACAAGCCAGTCCTATTCAAGCGGGTCTGTTTCAGACCTTTTTGTTCTTCCAGGGCAAAAAAACAGGCACCATCATATGGAACAGTCAAGCCTAGAACAATTTACATCACAATAATTTAGGGGAGGGATAAACCGAAAAGTTTATCCTTGACAAAAGTATTGCTGAAGAGCTCCTTAAGATATACCTGACATCATATACAGGATGAAACACACAGAGAAATTAGAGCTGTTCCATTGATTAAGCATTTGCCCCAAAGAGATGACAAAGTCATTGATGAATACAACAACCATTCCTTTTGGCTGAGGTTCCAGGGATGTAGAGTTTTGGGTTTGCTATTTGTTTATCCTGCCTTTTCCTGTCCTGTGCACTGCTAGAGCAACCAGACACCATCAGACAGGTACCAGTAATGACTGTGTCCAGTTCTAACACCAGCTCATCATGGTAAACACTTGGTGTTTTTTTCAAGCTGCAAGTGGGAATAGACAAGTGTATTTCTCTGAAACAGAAAACACAAAACAATATACCTAACCTCATCTCTCCAGGAATAATACCATATTCTTATATTTTCATGCAATATGTTGCTGTTAACCATACTGGGTGCCCTGACTTTAATCATTAGTTTACAGTTACTTACACTCTGTTCCCTTGGACAATGTCCACATAATCTTCTGATCGAGCATAATAACCATCTGGGCTCAAAGCCCCCCAGAAATTGGACCAAAGCTTCCCATGGCGAGTCACAAGTGGAGCAATTATCTTCCTGCAAAGTGAACATTGAATAAGAAAATATGGAAATCTAAAGCACTTGAAATTCACATCAGGAATTGCTGTTTGACAGGAACAAAATGCTTTGTGAATTGCTGGCCCCCGAGCCTGTTATGAACTATGGCAATGAAATACCAAAAGTAAACAAAGAGGATTTAACTCTGCAAAAACAAATGGGATCTTATTTTCTCTGGACAGACCCCAGAGAATCCTTTCAATTTAGAGGAAATTCTACAAAATAAGAGATTTACTATACCTGTTCTGTTCTATCAGTATTCTTAAAGTTTTTGGGTTTGTCAGCACGACATCTGCATCTATGCTTAAGTAATATTCACATGTTTTATCCTGGCGACAAAGGTCCCTAAAAAGACAAAAAGGAATTATTAACTCATGTTAATAATAATGTCCACATGGATACATGTCCAGAAAAAAATCACAAATAACAAAAAAAAAAGAGATTTCAAAAAGATTTAAAAAGATTTTAAAAAAATCCCCAAACCACAAGTACGGAACTGATTCATTCCATTAGAAGTCTCCTGCAGCACAGTATTGTAAAAAGGTGCCTTTAGATAATAGTAGTGAGATTAACTAAAAGATTGAAATACATGGATCAGATGCCTTATATTTTTCTGTTAATTAACTAAGTGGCCTCTAGCCTTTACCAAGTTCAGTAATACCTTCTAGACAGTGCCCTAATGGAAAATGGGCTGGGGGAACATGCAATTAATTTTTATAGCTGGGTATCAGTACAATCAACTAATAGTGAAGAATGACCTTATTTAGTAAGGTCCTCTAGCAAGTAACTGCATGTGGTTGTAATGCTGTCTTTGGAAAAAGATTCCACAGATGCAATCTGCTAATCTGAATGCTAATTGAAACCTTATGGAGAGTGTAAGACAAAAACTATAAAGAAATATATATTTAAAGACCTTTCCTTTGTCTTTTTGACCTACAAGAACAACAACGTTGGTAAAGAGAAATATAAACCAATTGCAAAGGCAGTGACTTTTTACTGGAGAAAGTAACTGAATGTGTCCATACACCTATTTCTATCAGTTGTGATTTTGATTTCAGAAGAATAAACTGTTTGCACAAATTCCCAAGCCTTCAAGAGAAAGACAAAGAAAACACATTCTACTGTAAATATAAAAGGTCCACAGACTGTTTGTATGTTTCTGGTAGGGCGGACTTGCTAGGCCAAAACTTGGTATAGTGAATTCAGTTTTCCTATGCCATTGGTATAGCAGGAGATTACAGGAAATCAGATATACTTTTAGAGAAGGTGGAATAATTTCCTCAAGTCAATACTACAGCAATAGCTACCAATCATGCAGGTGGTATTACTGAATTTGTCTATTTTCCCTATTTTAATTCCACAGTAACAGCTTCAAACGTTATCTTACTTTCTTGTTTTAAAATGGCTGTAATCAATGCTTTAGTTCCACTTGATTTGATTGATTGTGACTGTTTTCTGCAAAGGCAAAGATCTCTGTCACTTCAAAAGGTCTGACAAAGGGTGGCTGTGACAGGTTACATACAAGTCAAGGTAAGGGCTGCCATGGCTCCCTGTCTGCTCTTACTCCATCCCCCTCCAAACCTAGCACTACACATCTTCCACCAGAATTACTACTCATCAACACCTTTTGGCTCTTTCTGTTCCAACTTTCTTCTGCTCAAAGGAGTCAAGAGATATGACTTTGTTAGAATCACAGTAGGAGGTAGAGCTTTTTTATTCCATAACTTTAAGCGCTTCTTCCCCTTCAAGCTTGATCACTAAAGACCTAGCAATAATTTCAGAAGAAATTTTGAAATACCCATATGTCAGAAATGGTCTTCCCACTGGTGCTAAAATCACTGTGTTTGAACACACACCCAGTTTACATCTCTGGTCTGTCTGTGGGCTTCCCCTAATTAACATCTTATATAGACATTTTTATGACAGAAATTCCTTAATCAGAACTTTCTCACATACTTGCTCCAAATGAAACCAGCAGGTTTTATTCTGGCCATAACATGGTCCTGCAGTTCAGTCCTTATGGTATTTTCCATTACTGATCCATTCTGTTCAAAGCTTTACAGCCACTGAACACTAGTCATATGTAGCTTTATCATTGGCTTAATTACAATTATTAATAGTAACCTGACTTGTATTCTGCACTTGCTATTAGATGTTAAATTTCTTCCAAAAACACTCAGCTCCTTTATCTTTATTCTAATGAGGAAAATAGACCTGAGACCAGACTTGATCCCAGTCCAGGGTTCCAGCCACAACACTTGCCAGCACTGCCCCAAAAGCAGGTAAAACCTCTGCTGCTAACAAAAACATAACAGAATTAATGCTTTCAATTATAAAAATGTGATAAGGTGGAACAAATTTATATTTAGTTGTAGGCAAATATACCTGGAAAATTAATCACATAATAGCAAAATGCATGTCCTTTAACTTTTGCTTTTTTTTCTGTCCCCAGTCCCTTTTAAATCCAGAATCAGAAAATTCTTTTCCAACTGGTCCCATGTGCTTAGTGTTAGAAACACTCCTGTGCCTCATTCACATAATAATCCAAACCACAAAATACTAAATTAAAAGTTTTGGTCTAAGTCACACTCAATCATTCAGTACTCTGTGGAGAACTCTCTGAAAACATTCCTGTCCTAAACAATCAGGAAATTTCAAGGTTACTATTCTGACTTATTTTTTCCTCCTATTTCTTTCTCTACAGTGTTGTAGACTGGATCACCACACAGCAGAACTTATCCCTCACATTTGACATGATGACTTGTATCTGAAAATGCTAGAATTATGTTGCAAACGTGAATTTTTGCCATTTGCTGATCCTTTGCACTTTAAGGTCAATAACAAAAATCTCCCCAAAACACTACAGGTTTCAGGTGGAGAGAAAGAAAGTGATAAATGTTTCAGTCAAAATTAATAAAGCAAGCACATTCTCAAGAAATTAATGCATCTTCTCTTTAGCTTTTACAGTGTTGCCCAGTACCTTTGCCCAAGGAAGTAAATGTAACCCTTTATATTCTTATGCTTTAGAGTTTTACATTCTTACACTGTATGCTAATCTCTCCAGATGCAGAAATCCCAGATTACGTGTGAAACTATTTGTATGCATATCCAGGTCACTCCAAGGAACACGTGGAAAGTACTTTAGGCAAAGCTTGTGTGTAAAATGCTTCCTTTTCTAAATTCAATGGCTAAAACCTTCAATCTACTTGCTTTACTCTCCATCTGCTCTAAACTAAGACCAAAGGTTGAAAAGGAAGCTATGTTCTTGCATGTAACTTAGAGCAATTTCAGTGTAGCAATTAACAATAATTTAGAAGAAAACCAAGATTTTTTGGCTGGCAGCATGAAGTGAAGCTCAGGAGATCAGTTTAAAGTGTTTTGCAATCAGAGTGATGTTTGACTGCATTTACAAACCACAAGTCCATCTGGAACAGTGACCTCATCTGAAAATGGGAGAATGTCACAGCTCTTCCTTTCATCACACTTTCCACTAAGATATTCCAAGGGTCTACTTGGTTCTAACGGAGACATTTTGTTGACCCAATTTCTCTACCACTGAGCCATCTTTTTTTTATATACATAGTTTGAACTTGCAATTAATCAAGTTATCATTTTTAGACCTCTCAGTTTGGAAATAGGATTCCAAATATGGACTGCAAGCCCAGAGGCAGAGCTCTTAAACCATTTGGCAGACCTCCAAAAGAAAAGGTGTTCTAGACACAAGTCTGCAATCAAAAGCCTGGCTGACATCCCCTGCTATTTGGGGTTGCATTTTGCATCTCTCCAGACAGCCACAACAGCATAAACACGTTCACATCAACCATCACTAAAAACAAATCCAGGAAACAGATAAAGCACTAATGTTTAGTTTTGCATCTCAGGTTAAAGCATTGTTAGTACAGTTATCACAACTGGAAACTACTGAAATCAGCTATGGGTGGAAAACATGGTTTTCAGCAACACTCAGTGTTCCTTCTCCATCTGAAACCCAAAACTACTGAAAGGTTTGGGAGAAGCAGCTCCAGAAAATCCAAGTCTCTAACAGAAAACACTTGACATCTGGGAGACAAAGATTTAATCCCTGCTCTTCCTTCCCCCACAGCCAAGATACTTG
The DNA here is from genome assembly GCA_013397195.1 of Hylia prasina. NCBI lineage: Eukaryota > Metazoa > Chordata > Aves > Passeriformes > Sylviidae > Hylia > Hylia prasina. The sequence goes on from VYXD01011013.1 coordinate 273,411, forward strand.
CCCTACTCAAAGGCTGTGTCCCATCCCTCCTGAGTCCGTGCCATTGTTTATCAATACCAAATGGGAACTCCAAGATAATGACTTAATATCCTCCTGCAGGAAACACATAGGAGACCCCAAACACAGCTCAAAATTCAACAGTGCTGTCAATGAACTCTGATTCTGATCTCTCTACTATTTTTCCTCAAACTTTTGAAAGGTTTCAATGTAAACTTTCATTAAAATGTGCACATTCCCACTTAAAAGCTGAGAAAAATGAGAAAACTTTTTACAAAGTTATGGAAAATTCCTACCCTGTTCTGTTACTAATATTTTTGAGGGAGGAACAAAAAAGAACCAATTCCCCCAAAAGAGAAACCCGGAAGGCTCTAAGTAACAGGAGAAAAGATATTATGGAAAATATACTTTTTATAAATAAAACCCCAGAAATTACTATTTCTCAACTTTCTATTATTACTTGAACATATTTAATTGCTTTTTATGTTTTCTGTCATAACAAATTCTGTAACAGCTAGCTGAAATCTCATCTGCATCCAAGGCAAAACTAAACAGGATTTTTCCTTAAAGAAAAAAAGAACTGACTGTAAGAGCTCATTCCTTATAGACAAAAGCTAAAAAAAAAAAAGGAAAGACATGGAAATGCCACTCAAGTGTTTCAAGTGCTGAAAATACAGAGAAAATACTCAGACAACAAGCAGGTAAATCTTCCTTCCCTTTATTCTACTTAGTTTTCCTTGCTTTTTATCTCAATTCAGCCCACAAGAGGGAAAGCTGTGCACTCTTGTTTCCCAGTATTGTTGAATTCTAAAAAGTTTTGCAGACTGCACAATTTTGGATCCTTTCCAACACCTATCCAACTTTCACAAGCACATGAGAGGGCTTTCCATATCAGGAAGACGCAAGAAATTAAATGACTCAATTATTCCTTATTATGTGAATGAGAAAAGTTGACCAAAGTCTGCTTCATGGCTATGGGTGAAACTGAATAACGGTTATTTTCTCACATTTATAACTGACATGAAAGTGTCATTTACTGAGAATCTCATTATGATTTATCACCACTTTTTACTGAACCAAAAGCCAAGAAAAAGAGAGGTGAGGAGAAAACTGATCAAACTGCATTATATAATACCACTGAAAAAAACCTAGACTTTCAATGTTTAAGTGCCCCCTCTTTGTGTTAACTGAACCTGCTTAATCTCTTTCAACTAAACAGACTCTGTGTGAAATGTGCAAGTGAAAAGATCAAATTAATTCTAAATCTACTGGAAACTAAGAGAGACACTAAGAGCAGATTTGGAAAAGAAGAGAAAGGTAGTATTTGAGGCAGATAGATCAAAACTATCTGTCAACAACACAGACAGAGGCAGGAGAAGATGAATCAGAAGACTGAATATCAATCTCTAAATGAGAACAATAAACAAGTTTGAAGAATCACTCAAGTTATTCCCATTGCAGTATTAGTGAGAAATAAAGGAGGCTATGGTGATCAAAGCCAGATGAAGAGCTGAAAGCAAATAATTTTTTATAGCAACTGCCTTCACCTTGAACATCCCAGACTTCCAAGCCAGACTTTTTAAAGAAATGTAAAATGTGTTCGTTCCAGTGAAGTCAGTGATGTTCACAAGGGCAGCCAAGCACACCAGGCGTGCAAAGCAAGCAGCAGATTAACTAAATCTGCTTCAGACAAATTGAAAGGAGCCATGGAATTACATCTCCATTGTTCACTTGGAAAATCCTACTGCTGAGGTTCATACTTTTTGATGATCCAGTGTTTTGCCATGCTCTCATCCCACACACATTGTACTTCAGGTTTTCTCTGTGTATCTCTTAGGACAGAATCTTTATCAAAGGGGCCAAACAAAATTGGAACAACATGGGTCAAATTGCATCCACACTGTGGATAACATATCACACATGATTATCCACCTGCCTTTCAAACAGGATTTGAAATGACTGTGCAAATATACATGTAAATTACAATTTTTTTTAATCCACAGATCAAAAGCTCTGTCACGTTGTAAGTCAGTAGGTTCTACCAAAAGATGACAGGTTTCGAGGTCTTTGGGTGAGATTTAGTATTACCATAGATATTGATTACACTGAAGATTCTGCCTTATGCTGTCCATATAACAACAAAGAGGAAAAGACAACTCCAGAAACTCCACCTCAGTTACACATAACATACACTAAAAAAAGTTTGTCAACGTGGTACATCTGCTTTACTGAGTATTAGAAATAAAGAAAGAATTATTTATAAGCATGTGAATGTTTATAACTAACACTGGACATCTGCAGCATTTCCTAGAAAGGCGAGGGGAGAGGTTTGGACCTCAGCCAGAGATCAGTTTTCCAGTGGCTTCCGCACAACAAGTAAATTTCAAGTAAATTTCCAAGAACATCACAGAGACTCAAGACCTTCATTCTTTCAGCTGAGGCTATGAACAGCCTATGAACAGAAAATGGCCTTTTGAAATTAACTTCTATGCTCTGACACTCAGGGAAGATTTGGTAGAAAAGCGAGTCAAAGAATTATCATGGAATGAATCCTGCTCCAGGGCCACCCCAAGGTTGTCCTGATCTTGGTGGGATCCTGGGATGAGAAACTCCATCCTGTGACTGATGTCCTGGGAGAGCCACAAGCCACTCTGCAGCCACTCAAGAGACTCAGTGACAGGCAGGTCTGACAGGGGACACAAACTCCAAGGTTCAACTTTAGCCACGGAAAAAAGGTTTAAAAGCTAAAGTTTTGGATACTCTAGTAAAAGCAAAATTAAAAAGCAAGACCAAACATAAGATGAAGCCAGTTGCCTTTGTGAGAAACTTGTGCTAGAGCCCTTCCAATGGATATTCCTGCCTCTTTGAACCATGGGAAGAAATATAATTCAGTTACCTGTATATAATATAATTCAGTCATCCAGGTCAAGCTTTAACCGTATGTTTACTCAAACATAACATCACTTAAGAAAAAAGCAAAAGGAGTAGGCACTAGGACAGCAAAAGTGCAATTCTTAAAAGCATATCCAATGCAAAATTTAAAAAAATCTGCAGGTAGCTGGAAAATAAATAAATACTATGCATTGTCTATGCCACCATCACAAGACACGATGACAGACAACAGAAGTAGCCCAAAACAGAGAGATTTTTTCACAATGATCAACAGCTTTTTATATTAGACAGAAACTATAAAACACTCAACAATTCATATCTTATGTCTAGATCTTTTCTACTACAAAGCTCCCACTTTCACAGGTGCAGATGTAAATGTTAAAGATGCAAAATAATACACGTACAAAATGAAAACATGTGAGTGTGTGCATCAGTATAACGGATTTATAAATTAGAACCTACATTCCCATGTTCCGGGCTTCTGCTTGACTCAGGTCTTCTTCAGGTCCAACAATTTTAATATTTCTGATAATGTTCTTGGCTTTTTCCCAGAATTTCTTGATGTGTTTTTCATGGTAAACCTCCTGCAATCATGTAAACATTTTTTATAGCAAATGTAAGGCACAAATTACTATGAATCATAAACACAGTGTCCAAGAACACACTGTATTCTGTCCTAAAGAAACACGTGCCAAACAGTGCTTGAAGATATTCCAGTATATCTGTCATTAAAATGAGCCTCCTCTGTCCAAAACTTTAGGAAAATAATCCAACATGTCAGCAATACTAATCAAAGCTGTACAACAATGCAATATTCACAAACTATCTACACAGTATTTTTCAGGATATTTATGTTACAGTCTTTAAAACCCATCCTACAATCTCAGCGGCATGCAGAAATTCTTTATGCCCCTCCAGAATCACTTTAGAGAGGCAGCTGCACCTTTTCCAAATTGTACAGGCACAGCCATTGTTTCTTTAAAATGTAGTACCACTGATTGTTCCTTTGATTTCTATTTACTCTCCTCCTCACCTTTCCATTTATCTCTATTTAAGAGCTCTCAATTACATGCAATACTTCCAAACCAGTACCCTCATTGTAGCTTTTGCCTATTATGGTTCACATTAGAATAACTGAAATATTGGGTAGGGGTTTTCCCCCCATAATAAAAAGCTGTTCAGTCTTTATATTCCATTTCAAATACCATAAAACTTTTGGCTGAAGCTACAAAACTTTACATAGCCCACAATTCCCATGTGCACATCACATTTATACCTTCAAAATCCCCTTACAAAACCACAATGAGCACTTTAGAGATAAGCTCTACTTTTATTACTGATCCCCTTTTTGCTATCATATCAACATAGCAATGCATGCACACTGAAAAGGGGTACAATTAAATTTTACTCCCATTTCTCTTCCAGCCTCATTTCTTTCCAAAATAACTGCACACATTTGACACCTCAATCACTAAAATCATAGAATCACAGAATGATTTGGGTTGGAATGGACTTTAAAGATCATCTCCTTCCATCCCCTCTGCCATGGGCAGGGACAGCTTCTATTAGACCAGGCTGCCCAAAACAGCAATACTGACTGAAGCCAAGTATTAGCAATGCCAGTCATTGGGTAATTAGCAGAGAATATTCAAAAGCAACTTATCTGCAGTGCCAGTCAAAATCTTTCCATGGGACCCAGCAGGAGTGCCAAGGGAAACAAAAATGTACTGGGGTGTCAGCAAGAGGAAAAGAACACCGCATGCCAACTATCAGGTGACAGCTGTTAATAACATGGTCACTGCTGGTCAGTCCTGCTGCTGGTCAGCAGCTGGCCCAGGTGGTCTTTGCAGGCCCTTCCAACTGTTCTGTTCTTATTTTACTCTATTGTTTTATGCCAGTCGGTACTTCCTCCAGAAGCACACACTTCAAAATACTCTTTCCTTCATTAGTAAAAGAATCTAAGCAGTTTCTTTAAACAGACTTCAGTAAGTCCTGACACAATTTCATTTAATTTTTCCAGCTCTGCATACTAAACTCTGAAAGATTATCTCTTCATTTTAACATCTCTATGCATTTTAACAGTGTTCTTCTATCAAATCCTTTTACTCCACACTTTATTCATCATATAATTTCCAAAACTGAAGCATTGTAGAATGATAAAATCATACTTACATTGTTATGAATGAAGATACTGAGTGCCTCCCGTGGGTAGTCCAGAGTCAACAGTCTGTCTAAAAATTTAGGTAGGAAAGGAGTGGGTTGTTCAATGAAAACACCAATTTTTACTCTTGGATATTCCTAAAAAAAATGATATTTTGACACAACCAATAAGACTTGCCTTTTTTCTAAGATTAGTTTTAGTAAAGAGCAACTAATGTCACATAGTAAACTTAGTCCACACAGTTTTCAAACAATCAAAACCAGTGTCCTCAAAAGTGCTACGCACCCCATTCATTTTCACTGGTAAAGATAATGGATTTAATACTGATATGAAACTCTTTGAATTTAATAACACACACCAGAATTAGGAAATAATGTAATATTGTTTTTAAAATTCTTGCTTTAAAAAAGCCACTGAAACAGCAAAAGAATCATTTAAGGAAATACACCTAAAACAGAATGGCAAATTCTTTTTTTTTAAGCAAGGTACAGACACAGATTACATTTACAAGAAAATATAGGGGGAAGCAGTTTTTTAAAGAATAAATACCACAAAAATATTTCACTCAGCTGTACTTTAAGCCAAAGACTGCAATGTCCTTCTATAAATGTATATGCACTATTTCTCCCCATTCATTTTAACTGGGCTCTGCATTCCTTCCCTACTGACTGATTTTAGAAAAAACTTTAACAAACTAACAGAGCTCCTCTCCTTACAACCAAGAATACTGAACTTTAATGGACCTTATTTTAAAGTGAGTTCACATCTTTTGATGGTATTTGGCTGCTTTGTATATGCTTGATAGACATCATGAGATCATGGCCACTAAAAGAAACATAGACAGCAGTTTTTTGTAGACCTAAAGTGTATTATTGCACTATGCAAGACAAAAAAAATTAACCTTCAAAGGCCTCAACTCCTACAAAAGGAAATAAACTGACTAAAAATTATTTCCATCTCAACCAGACAATTGCTATAAAAATCTAACCCATTACAAGGCTCAGAGAGAAACCTTATACGTGCATATAAGGCTGCCAGCTAGCTTTTTAAGCAGGCCAACACCCACTTGAGAAGTGTCTGGATAAAACATCAACACATGCTGAGGTTTCACAGTGTCACCGTCTGCATCGGAACCCGGAAACATCCTGGCCAATGCCCCTGCTCGGACACAGCCCCTGTTCACCCTGACAGCCTCCTGCTCACAGCTGCAAGCCTCACGGGTGTGGCTGTGAAAGGGCAGCCACACACAGCCCAGTCTCTCCAGAACAACTGGAGGAAGGCACTGATGTGTCTCCAGCAAAGTACCTGTCCCCTCTCCGGGGGCCACTGCTGGGGCTGTCACAGGAACTGCTCCCACTGATGCCCAGGGACAAGGAAAGCTGCCAGGGCCAAGCTGAGCACACGTGTGTGCTACCACTGCTGCACTAATTGTACTTTGTACATTCTTCTGATTCAGAGTCACTCTCCCCTTATTCTCCAGGGGAAAGAGAAAGAGGTTCAGGCTGGATGTGCAAAGGCTGTGGGGACAATGAGGAATTACTGATGCTGCTTCATTACACTGAAACGTGAACTGCTTGGCTCTACACTGAAATCTCAGTGTGACCTAAACAAAATGGTGTTTAAAAAATTAGGAGTAAAAATTCCTGCAAGCGGCATCTCCTCGAAGCACAGAGTTCACCAATTTAGACCACAAAGAGTTGTCGCTGCATCATCTGAACCTTGGTCACAATGAGTATTTTGAGTAAATGAAAGCAAAAGTGGCCTCTCAGCAAAACCACTTCGGGAACTCTCAGTCTGCACCCAGATGTTACATTGTCTCTGATAGATTTTCTCATTTTCAGTGAGGTCATGTGTTTGACTTTTAAAGTTTACTTTTTAATAAACTTGACTTTTAAAGTTTACTTTTTAATAAACAGTTGGGTATAAGACAATTTTTGGAAGAAATACAGGACAATGTCTCAGTACAACTGCACAGAGCAAAGTCCAGGATCTCTTGCCACAAGAGTGGCCAGTGAAATAAAAAGAGGAGCAAGGTCATCCTTTTCAGCCACACTGGAAAGCCCCTGCACCAGTAAGAAGCTTTCAAATTTAAAAGCATTTCTAGGGAGGTTAAATTGGGCAATAAACTTCATTTAGGTTTCAGAAAGAAAACCAAAACAAAAGCCCTTAAGAAAGTAGCAAAAATTTGCACTTATTGAGTCCAGGTGCCCTCTTCAACTTATTTTCCATTTTGCTGCTTCTGTCTGAAGGTGGCTAATTTGGGGGTGGCACAGGCTGCTGACATTACCAGAGGAGAGCAGTTACTGAGTTTTCCCACACCTCAGCCGTGGCTGCAGCCCAGGAGATCCTGTTTCTGTCAAAAAGACAAGGACTGAGCAAAAGACCTTGCATATGTACCTCTGAGCTCCTTTGTAGACAATCCCAAAAAAACAAGCAAAAGCCTCAAAAAATATGAATGTATAAATGCAGGCAGTTAAATAAAACAATATGGAGAAAGTTATCAGAGGCACAGAACAGGAACTGCTCTTTTCACTGAAAATCTCTTGTTAAGTAGCAACCAGACTGGCCTGAACAGAGAGCACGTTCAGAAAATGAAATACTGCTGGAACTTAGAAATGCCTGAAGTAAACACTTCCACTGAGGCCAAGGAAAAGCCTTGTTATTTCTTCTGGCAGAGTGAGTGAGGCATAAAGTCCAAAGAATGCATTACAGTAAAGAAGACACATTCCAAGTAGATGTACATAAACTATAGGAAGCTGTCCAGTGAATCATTGCATCCCCCTCACTAGCTTTACGATTTAACTGCTCCAAAACCATGTCTTAATTATCAACACCACTGGAAAAAAACCTTTGACACCTTTTCCTCAGATAAACTTTATGATAGGACTGCAAAAACTATCTAATTATAACACCATTCAAATGTTTGTCTCAAAAGCGAAAATAAAATTTAAAAACATAGACAGAATCTGAAAGTTATTAAAATTCCAGCAATGACTTTTTTATATTCCAGTCCATTAGCTACTTATTGCCCAGAAATTCTTTCATTTTTTCCTTTCATTACAAAGATAACAAGCCACTATTTCTTTCATGCTATCCTCAACATGATCTTCCAAGACCTGCTCTCGTTCAAATCTTCAATACAGAACAGAAATGAAACATCTGCTGGAAAGAGTCTGTTAGGAATAATCAGAATTTACTTTTTCGTCCAAGTCTTACAACCCCGCATGGCAGAACTCAGTATTTACTCTGCCTCAAATTTACTGTGTACAAGCTGAAATATTTATAGAGACATGAAAGACATCATGCTTGGAGCAGAGGAGCCAAAGCTGCAAGTACTGGATACACACACATGCCATGTGTATGTGTGTATTTGTTCTGCAAGAATTCTGAAAACTATACTGAAATCCAATCTCAATTACATCACATCTTCGACTGCAGAAACACATTTGCTTATACAATACAAACATGTGCATTTTCCTCTACAAAGCAAAGCAGTTTTGGATTGTTTAATCTCAGAAAATAGTAATTGTAACCATGTTAGTTCTAACTATTAAACTCTATTTGCAGCAGAAGTTGTTCAAATGATGCATATTGACTGTTTTGTAGGTCAAAGTCTGAAATATCTAGAGTTTTCCTACCTCTTCCAAACTTCTAGTTGTTCTCCAGAACCTCACACAATTCAAATATTGTTCATTCACCCTCACTGAAGAGAGGTGAAGATCTGGAGGGTTTTTGGGGATGGCATCACCTTCAGTAATACTGTGCAAATCTATATTAAAGTACACGCATAAAAATATTCCTGAAAGTAGTAAATATAATATTGCATGAAGAAGGCACTTGGTCTCAGAAATCATCAAACACCTATCAATTGTACCCAAAAGGGCCTTGTGCCACTGCAGAGTATTCTTACCTTTACTGCTGACAGGTCTAGTAAGTCCAAATCACAAATACTGCAGCCAGTTTCCCGTGTCCAAGCATTAGGAATATAGTTTCCCAAATAATTCAGGTGAATCTGGTACATAAATGAACAATTCAAATTAATGAAAGTGTAACTCTTAGACTGGTATAAGAAGATCCATCCTAAGCTGTTTGCCCAACTGTAAAATACAGAACTTTTCCTTTTATTGGCAACATATCAGCAAAGCCAGTGATGACAGAATTTGCAGATTTAATTGAGGCAAAAATGGAAGGAATTGGTCATACATTTCACCCCTACTGAGTAACTACTCAGTTATAAGGCAAAAAGATAAAGGCATCATTATAGTCACTTATTCCAAAATTAAAATACACGTGCACAAACAAAGAAGCAGCAGTTCTGGGATATTAGTGAGTTTCAAACTTTACTTCTCCTGAAAGGCATTTTTCTGAAAATAAGGAGCTACAGTAAGGACCATTTATTCAGAAGAAATTAGAAAGCAGCCATGCCCAGTCCTTCAGCCAACAGACACTACTGTAAGCAGTACACCTTTACACTTCCTTGGCACAGAACAAAGAGATGCAGCTGCCATATTACCAAAACACAGCCATTTCTCTCAGAGCAACTGTGCAGGGACCTCTGAACCACTGAATCCTTACACATCATCTGAGTCTGTCAAAACAGCTATTTCACAGGGGAGACAGTGCTCTGCCATGTGCCCAAAGCTGACAAGCCATGGGCACAGTGACAGCAGTGATCAGTGACACTGAAGGCAAGGGCATGAGCCAGCCACACGTGTACCCAGACAGATGCACAGAGACCTCTTCCTCTGCCTAACACAGTGTATTTTTATATATGTGTGTACACACACCTAGGAACAGATATGTTACTGTTTTCTATCCCAGCCCATCACTCCTGGCTAGATTATCCTGCCCCCTATTATTCTGATTGCCATTTAATAACCAGATTGAAACTCTTCACTAGCTTCAAGAACAGTTCTGTGTTAGTGAGCAAATTAACAAAAGCTTACTTGCTTCTAATATCCCATGCTACAATGAATTTGGGAGCAGAATGGGTTGTTTCAGCAGCAATACCAAGTTACAGTGACAGCAGAATAATATAAATTCAATGGGGATTTTTGTCCCCTGAATTCCTAATAACACTAAATGGAAATGTGCACTGGTGGTGTGCTATGACTGTTTCATACTCTTCTACCACTGTATTTTTTGCCTGCATTGATGTTCTGGTTTTACATGAAATTAAAACCAAACTGTTGCTCACTTTAGTTGGACCATTTCCATGAATGGTGACTGGTAGGGTGTCATACACTGAATTCCTTGCTCTTACTTTTCCTTCTTCAAATTTCAAAAGGACTTCATCTGCAAATCAACAAAGCAGTGCAGTAAGTTCATAAATAAAAGCTAAAATTTCAGTTTTTAAGTCCTTGCTGATACAATATACCTTGGTTTTCCTATCATTGTCAGTATTATTTTTTTAGAAGCTTTTGCTCTTTTTTTTTTAACTTCAGCTTGAATTCTAAGCTCCTTATCATACATAAGATGACATCAAACTTCAAAGTTTCTCAACAGCAGCTTCAGTATTGGAATAAAATCTGCTATTAAAGTAATTCTAATTTAGTGCAAATGCTATTTATAGAAAAATTAGTTATTTTATTCATAAATTAGTTATTTATTAGTTATTATGATCTGACTACATAAAGTTGTTCCAAAATTGGAGGTCAGATGTAAGAAAAGAATTTTGCACAGATGCATTTTTTCCATTTAAATCCATGACAGTTAAATAAAGGAAATTCTACATTATTCTACATTCTACTTCATTATGTATAGCTGTTTGCTTGAGAACATCTAAAATGAAATTTTAATTACTAATCTTACTCCTGTAGTTAAGTTTTGGAAAGGTAGATGGAAAAATTATCCTTAACTCTGTATTTACTGCCAATTTCATTTATTTAGACCTATTTTTTCTATTTTAAATCAAATATTTTATTAATGAGAGAATTCAATTAATAACCAACCCAAAAGACCTGTAACTAATCTGGTGATCAGGTTGGCCCATCCAAACACATTTAAAGAACTACATTCACGGTTAAGCAAAAAAAGAAGTGTCAATTACACTTAATGAAACACACAATGTGCAAATCATACACTTACCAACAGCTCCATTTAGGGTCTGGAAAATTGTACATTTGTGGTCCAGAGTAATGTTAATGTGCTCCTGAAATCAAAGTACCAAAGCTGTTGAGGCGTTCTAAAAGCCAATGTTTTCACAGTAATGTTGCAATTACACCACAGTGGCAGCAAGGAATCAGGGGAAATTACTCTATATGTTCTTTACATTGCTACATTTTTCTGTATTCCCAAGCTGTGCAGTTCTACAGCAATCAGTTTTGCATATGCAGAAACTTTAACCTTGAAGGATAAAGGGCATAACTCTCCACAAGAACTGCAATTTAGTAGCATAAGCCAAAGAAAATTTGTGTCTTAAAAATTAACAAATCTTGGCCAAGAAACAAAACATTCTGTGTGTTTCAGAGTCACAAAAATATAAAAGTCAAATTTAAGTATCATGTCAGAATAGAAAATACTGGTGGTTTTAAAACATGTTCCTAATGTTGTATTACTAATCCTAGCTTACTTTAAATACCATGTTTTACCATTTTTAAAATGTTGATTCAAGTATGTAATATTTAAAAACACTTAAAACCCCTTATACAGATGACATCCTTGGTTTTGGTCTTCCAAGATTTTCTTACACATTCTCCAGCATTGGGCATGTTATTATTACACAAAGAATCAGTGGGGATGTATAGTAAGCACATGCAAGTGGTTTGAATCATGGTGCAGCAGTGCTCTGCACAGACACACAGTTCTGCTCTAGAAGACAATTCATTTAGACAACTAATTATGTTACTTCTGACATGGATGCAGATTCAGCTGTAATATCTCTACACCCTGCCTCTTCAATTGTGTACCTGGCATCTGACCTAACTTGCACATAAGCAAGTCAAACATTAAAGGCTGGCAGGAATTCCCTGTGAGGAGCAGCTGAGGTTTGCCTACTTTAGAGGAGCAGGCTGAGGGACAACCCCGTGCTCCCCACAGCTTCCTGAGGAGGGGAAGGGGAGAGGGAGGTGCTGAGCTGCTGGGAATGGTTCAAAGCTGCACCAGGGAAGGTTCAGACTGGACATTAGGAAGCATTTCTTTATGAACAGGGTGGTCAAACCCTGGATCAGTTCCTAGACAGGCTGTCATTACCTCCAGCCTGTCAAAGGCTTAAAGCGCATTTGGGCAATGACCTTAGTAACACTCTTTAGCTTTTGGTCAGGCCCATACTGGTCAGCCAGTCAGACTAGATGATCACTGTAGGTCCCTTCCAACAGAAATATTCTATTCTATTCTATTTCTGAACCTCTGTATCCAAACAGACCTGATTTTCCATAAGTGATGCTGGAAACAACATGCCTATATTTCAGAAAAACTTTGCATCTGCCTTAAGCATACAAATTAGCAAAATCATTCTCAAAATTCTGCTATATCAGCTTCTAAAGTCTTTTTGCATCAATATATTGTTAACTTTCCTTATCCCCCTTTTTCCAGCATCAGGGACATGCCTCTAACATCTATCATGCTTTAACACTGCAACTCAGCAGAGAACTTTGTTAAGTGAGGCCACAGAGAGGTCTTCACCAAAAATTTAAAATGCAGCTTTATTGAACATATTTGCACAGAGAGCTGAAGGCAGGATCTGAAATGGCAGCAAGCCAAAATATAAAACACTGGATCAGCAAGTTGTTCAGTGACACCCTGGAAAAATGCCACAAACTGCCAAGTTTGTGGCCATCAAACTGCCAAGTACACGGGACCCTCATTGAGATATATGTGTCTGATCATATACCTCAGAGCTGTTATTTCTAACAATGAAGCACAACCTGCCTGGGTCTGAAGACAGCCTGGAATAATACATCAAGTCATGACCCTTTGGGAGCCTGTTCATCATTCCAGCAGCAGGAACCTCAGGAGAACAACTGTCAACATGGCACTCCAGTATAAAGAGACAACATTCCTTGCCTTTTCATCTCCTGGTGTTTTATGAGGAGCAGCATGTTATTTCAAGCAGAAAGAAAAGAGAAAGTGACTTACTACCTACCCTTGCCAATGGGTCAACATAGATTTTGGTGTAAAACAGCTGGTCATCATCATTATCCTGCAGATTCCATTGCTGCACAATACGATTTATGTACGGAGCATAACCAATAAATCCTGCAACATCACACACACACACAGGTTATTTCCATAAAAAGCACTACCCTGCCAAAGCTGTCCACCAACCAGGGACTTCAATCTGCATGGTGCCAGTAAAGAAAAAGTATGAAATTAATGAAACTTGGCTCAAAATCCAATCTTCTTCCTGAGATATGCAACAGGTCTGTTTCAAAAAGTTAATAATTAATGGCTATTTTTATACTAATGGTATTTTAAGGGAAAAAAATAAATCAGATCTGCCCAGAATGGTTCTGAGAATGGTTCTGAGAATGCCAAAGTATGATATCAGACTATCACTTTCCCAAGAAGCTCATCTGTGGAAAAAGCTCCATTTTCATCAATCACTTCTTACTGACAGAGATGCCTGAATCTATTACTGCCAGAAACACAATGAGAATTCAATTCCAAACCAATGTACACCAAAATAAAAAAAGATAAGACAGATAGGTGAAGGAAAGAAACAGGGACACTCTCAGATCTGCACACTGAAGAAGGGTGCCCCAGAAATGACACACTCAATAGCTTCTACACAGCACAGTATTTGTATCAGTACATGTACTAATCAAGTGCAAAATTATTAGCAAAGCTGGGATTTAAAGGAGGATTCCAGAATTCATCCATCACTGAGATTACAGGGAGTAGCCCCCACCCCTTTCAGAAGGAGCTGTGTAAGCCATGCTGACAGGCCAGGCAGAGCTGCCAGCACATCCACCCTGTGTGCAGAGATCTCCAGGAGCCAGGCAGCCAAGGTCAGGAATCCTGCGACCAGGCTAAACTGTGCCTATAAAGAGCAGGTGCTGCTCTGCCTGGGCTTGTGCACTGCATTGTTTCTGCAGCCATGGGGTCATCCCTGCTCAGCATCACCCTGACACCTGCCAGACCCTGACTGTGTCTACCTGCTTTCACAAGTTATTGCCAAACACACACTGTGCAAATTGGAATGAAAACTATGCCTGAGCACAGAAGAGGAGCTACTCAAGTGGGGAGGGGAGGAAGATGACAGCATATCCACTCATCAGTGTTACACTTGGGTAAATCAGGAGCAGCTCCAAATGCAGCAAGTACAGAGAACAGATAATGGAGATGGGTCGTGTTCAAGTTCAAGTGTTTGAGGATCACACTTGCCTCCCGAGTTCAGGAATCGTTTTCCACTCCGGACAACAGGATATTTGTCAGCCAGCCTTTTATCTGGCCAGATCAGTCCATCTGCTGCAAACACCACCTTGTGATTACTTTCCTGAAATTTCTTTAGCAGCTCTTCAGGGCCCCCGGCAAAGATAACATCATAGCTTAAAAGGAAAGAAAATACATCTGTTAGGTCAGCTTCCTTTTAATGTTTATATGTTCAAAACAAGTCATTGGACTATTCAAATTTAAAAATCAAATAGTCCTTTCATTTTGAAAAATGACTCAATTAAATCATATTTAACCACCATGTCAAAATTCTGTACCCTTCTAGGAGAGAAACTTCAATGAGTACTACTTATCCAAAGTAGTTTCCCCTTCTGCTTTTTAGTCTTCCACATTTTGGACATTCTTTATCTGAAATAGATTTTCCTATTTCAGGAATTTTGCTTTTGCTTTTAAGAACAACAATTAAAAATATGAGACTTTAACAGATGAAAAGTAGGACTGAAAGATGACTTAGATGACTTTCACTGGGAAAATCTAGATGATCTTGTTCCTAAATACAAGAGCACTGACTCTTCTAAAAAGTCTTATCAAGAATGTACTCAGATCTCAACGTCTAGCTGCCCATAAAAAGTGTATTGCATCCTGACAAGGCATAGATTTCTTCTTCATCCTCTTTGATATGCTGAAGTCTTAAAAGGCTCAAAGCATCACAATATCTATTTATGAAAAACCTTATTTATGCCTTTGAGTCACAACTCCTATTGAGGATAAAGGCCTAAAGGTGGAGGCCTCATCTTTGGCTGTTACACACAGCTGAAGATCAACCATGTGCCAAACCAGAACAAAACCTGCCTGGGTTTGGCCAAGATCCTGTAAGAATGGAGCATCCCAAGCCTGGTGGTTTGTTGTGGCTGAACAAAATCTAAATCAATGTGTGGTGGGCACAGGGGGTTGGGAACACAACCAAGCAAACCAAGCAAACAAACCAATCCCCCCACCATGGGCAGGGATGCCACACACTAGACCAGCCTGCTCCAAGCCCCACCCAATCTGGCCTGGAATTTGCCAGGGACTGGGCATCCACAGCTGCTCTGGATGACCTGTGCCAATGTCTCCCACTTCAAGGTTCACTTTACACAGCACAAAGAATGCCACAGTGAAATTGGAATCACATCACAGATTAGTCTCTGGCTGAAGCAGCAAAATATTTTAATGGCAGCACCTCAGCCTTGCAGTTTCCTCATCTGAAGGCAGGAATATTCTTACTCTACATATGTACCTTAGAAACTACAAATCACCAGCCCTGGAAATAGGCAAAGGAACAGCAGAGCCACCAAAACCCAAGGTCTAACCTTGACCAAGACTTTTCCTGCAAAGCCTTTTAGCTGGGCTAACCAGGACAGCAGTACCTCCACCTGCAGTACACAGAACATTTTGCATTGCAATGGATTACCCAGCAACAGTGCCAACAGATCAACCATCACTGACTTATGGTACTCCTTTATTACAGCTCTGAAGTTATTCAACATGTCTTTCCTTCAAAGAGGATTTCATGAAATGGCCTAAGAGAATTGAACAACAGCTGGCTTACAAATGTAAAAAAAGATTTTCACCACAAAGCAAAGTATGAACCCTGGAGAGGAAGTGTGTTATGTAGTCTATATAAGTAAGTGGTTTTCTGAAAACTCTGCTATGTTTTTCTGCAACTTTGGCAGAAGTACGCATGAAAGAAATTGTACATTTTGGACCTTCCCCAGTTTCACAAAAAATGCTTGTTTCTGCCCAAATTTACAGGAATACACTTCACTCTCTTTTCCATTCAATTTCTGTAGCCCAACTCAATGCCAGACCGAGCCTGTGGAACACACAAGGAACAGGAGACACGTTGAAGACAGACAAAAAGAGATTTGTCTGAGGCTTTAACTTAATAGCTCATGGCAGGCTGTGCTTCTCCTCAGTGATCAGGGTAGTGCTGCTGCTGGTAGGACTTACAGCTGCAGGAAGGAACCAAACACCCTGGAACATTGCTTCCAAGGACTGTCATTCTGGGAAAGAAAGCCAAAGTTGAGCAACATGCTGGGCCAGCCACAGGCTCTCCTTGTGAAAGGGATATGCTACTTAATACCGTTATAAAAAAGCAGAGTTTATAATCCTAAACCCAAAGCTGAGCTGCTGAACTGCAATGGATATTATGCAGCTCTATTAATCCAGCAGGAACCTACACTTCCATTAATGGCCAAGGCCCTCTGTTTCCTGTCACCACGTCTTTTCCTGGGCAGGACCTCCACCAGCCTTCCCACCCCTGCTGACAGCATCCTCATCAGCTGCCTTATGAGCAGCTTTTCTCTCCATGCAAAAGAAAACTTCTTAACACCTATAAGTGCATCATTTGCTTTGTTTACCTGCTTTGTCAGATTCCATTTGGGTATTGAGACCTCAGCTCCTGCTGTAAGGAGGCTGGTCAGGACTGCACCACTAAGACCATCACAAAACAGGTCCCAAGACTACCCTTGACAGTTTATACTGTTATTAGGGGTGGCACAATGACTTGCTTTAAACAGGACTTCAAAATTTGACAGGGAAAAAGAATGTGGACATATCCAGGAAAAAGCAGGCTTCCTTGGCAACCAGAAACAGCTCAGATACTTTTATTTATTCTTCATAAATTCTCCCAATTAAGTAGAAAAAAAAGAAAAAAAAGAAAAAAAGAAAAAACCACAACAACAAAAAAAAAACCCACCAGAAAGTTTCCACAACCTAATCCCATTTCCTGAAGCTCCCAGATGGCAGATGCTTGGGACAGGAATCCACCCCTCCCTCCCTCTCTTCTGCAGCAGCAAAGCATCCTGGCTATGCACCCTACATTCCCAGCAACACAGGGAAACAGCAGCAGGGACTCAGCTCTAGAACTGCCCGTGCAATTTTTGCATCCACAATTTTAACAACGAGAAGTTGCCACTATTGGAACTGCAGGGTAAGAGCTCAAAATACAAGTGAGACAGTGCCCGTTAGTGACTAGCAATGTCACAAAACAGACACAAAACTATTTGTCACTTAGACTGTGTCACCACCACGATCACATCTTAACCATTTTGAGATCCATGGAAAACATAAATATCCCTTAGTTTCTGACGAATGTTAAAAAACACAACAGGAAAAACAACAAACTGAGAGGCTTCAAAATTCTTCCATGATACAAATAGATGTCTGTGGGAGTTCTGGATGAACAGCCACAGTACCAACCAATTTATCCAGTTTACACTGGAAATTAGCCAGTTCAATCTGAAATGGTCCAAAATAAACCAGAAGTTAGCTTGAGCAAAAACAAGCCTAATTTAAACAGTGTTCCATCTACAGGCATTTTGCTATCTACACATAGGCACAAGCAGTCCACAGAGGAAGCTGAAACTATTTCCAGAATTCTGAACCATACAACAAACTGCTGGGGAAAAAAAAAAAAACACAAGAAACTAAGTTTGTTAAATAAACAGTTCCCTAGAAATTACTTGCCTAGTTACAGTAAGCAAACCAGATATTTCCTTTCCCCACCCCCAAGATTAATATTCCAAATGCTTCACAATGAATATAATAAAAAACACTTGAAGAAGAAAGGAAGTTCATGACATTTGTCTTTTCCAAACTTACTGCTACATTGATCAGCATTTAAATTGTAAACCAGGATTTCTGGAAACAAAAAAATCTCATTAGAACTAAAACATACTGTTAGAATCAGAAAACTGTTTTTTTTCTCTTCTGTCTGGAATCAGTTCCACCAGCTTTAAATAAATATGTACTTGGGATTTTGGACTTCAGGAACTTGGGAGGCCTTAAATCCTGTGATTTTTCATGGGAAGAAAAATAATGGCTTTTGCACTTTGACACACATGGTCCTCTGTACTCTCTCACCCGTGCCAGCAGACAGCCTGCCCCTCCAGAGAATAAATTATGATGGAGAAAAACTTGAGCTAGACCTTTGTACTGATGTGATAATAAATTTACATATTTTACCACATAGGAAGAAAACTGTTATGAATTAGGATAAATTCAGAAACAAAGAAATTCAATAAAAGTAGAAAACATTTGGGAAATGTTTGATTCATCTGAGCTTTAGCACAGAACAAAATCTTTGAAATTAACCTGTAAAAGTTTCAGTTCTTGTATGATTAGTACAACAACATTATGAACAAACATATAATGTGTTTACTTTTAGAAAGATTCTTTTTCCACTTAGCAAATGCAAAATGGAATAAGTCAATAAGAAAAGAAATTCAAAAACTGGGCATGCATCTCCAAACTAGGTAACTTTTACAGACCTAAGCATACAAATAAATATTCAGCATAATAAGCATTCCTCATAATTCCTCATAAGCGTTCCTTATTTATAAATTAGTGAAAATTGTCTCGATTTTTTGCATTCTAGGTATTTCTTTCACTCATCACAAGAGGTAAAGCTGGAACAGAAAATTAAGTAATGTATTTGAATTTGCTACCAGTTTAATAGGTTACTCCAACTTTCCCAAAGTGTTAACTTATGCAAAACAACACATAAATTTAAAATGCCAGTGTCTAGCCATTTTGCCCTGTGATGATGTCTGCTGTGAAAATCCTGCCAAGCTCTTGCCATCAAAAAGTGTCCCTAAATTTCTTCAACTGTCAAATTTCAAATAAATCAAGCAGCTGAAAGAGAATTCTGGAGCAGACATTCCAACATGACGTGGTACCAGCAGCACGGGTGAACTCACACATGACTCCAGCTCACACTCAGCTGCCTCTCTCCAAGGCTGCCTGTCAGCACCTGGAGCTTCCTGCCCCTGGTTCAGTTCTGGTCCCACGCCTTCCCTGCAGTGATTATTCCAGAGCTGTGACCCTGCTCTGGTTGACATCAGTGTGGAAGAGCCTGGTGCCTGTGCAAGCTGGATTCTGAGCTACTCTGATCATGCTGGTCATAGGAGGAAAATCAGAGGAAGAGAAAAAGCAGAGGGAAGCCATAGAGAAAGTGTGGTTTGGACACGTTTGAGCTCTGTGCTTTCTGTGACAGGGAGAAGCCTATCTGGCCTCCAGGGAGGATGTGCAAGCATAGCTGTGCTATGAGCTATCATCTGGCACCTGTAGCAGTGCTCTCCATCCTTCCATCACACAGAGAGCACCAGGCCACCTCTGACTCTTGTTGCAGCTCTCTAATACGTAGAAGTTCCCCCATTAAATGCTTTCCTTAGGGAGCCATTTCCCAGCTTCCTCCATATCACTGTTCCTTCATGGAACAAGATTATGCCCCTGGTCCCTGCTGGACACTTTATTTCTGGAGCTGCTTTTGCTCCCTCCCCCATGCACACTCCCAGCCTGCAGCCACATCCTGCTCTCACTGCAGCTGAACAGGGAGAGGACAAATGCTTGCCTAAAAGCCTGTCAGCTCCCAGCAACATTTTTTTACCCCCTCGAGGCAGCAGAACTATGAACAACTCTTACATCTGTAAATCTGTTAAAAAGTAATGATTGCTCCAAAAGCAATCTACTATTTTTATGAATGAAGAAAAAAAGACGCAAACTCTCTCAAATAAAACAGCGAAAAACAAAAGCATCATGCAACTGTCAGCATGCCACAGCAGCCACTTTTGCATGTCTGCCCAAACTAAAACAAAGACAAGAAGCCAGGTTTGCTCACCATTCAACAAACAGCACAACCAAGTCCTCTTGGTCAGCATAGCTTCCAATGCCTTCTTTCAGCAGTCGAACTTTCTGCCCTCCGCCAATAGAGTTGGGCAGCTCCCCACCTTTCCATTCTTCACCTTTTCCAAGAACCTGGAATAAGGGGGGGAAAAAAGGCACTTTTTGCTAGTACCCAAACCCATGAGGCTTTTTTAAAGCGGACCCTTATTGAAAACAGATGCTAAAGCAGAAGCAACACATTAAAGCATAGCAAGCCAGCACTTCCAGCATCCTAAGTTTTCCATGTCTGAAGCAACATTCAGCACAATGACATCACTGCAAAAACATGAGAGAGACATTGCTTAACAAAATAAGAATCAAGCAATTCCCTGCTACTGCCATTTACTCAAATGTGTCTCCTTCAGGAAAAAAAAAAAAAAGGGGCAGGAAAAAAAAAAAAAAGGGGCAGGAAAAAAAAGCTAAGGATTGTTTCCAAATTTGTATTAGAAAAACACTCTGAATGAGACCTTTAAAATTCAGTAAAATCCCTTTAGGAACACAAGACACAAAAAACCTTGGTGGCTCAGGGTATAACTAATTCAAATTGCAAGCTTTTTGTAGAAAAGGGGAAGGATAGGTTTCCCAGTAGGCAGCTCACTGCTAAAACTCAGTTAAACATAAAACTCCTCCTCAGCCAAGCACTATAGCAGATTACATGTCAAAAAAGGGGAAAAAAAAAAAAAGCAGCAGCTCTTTATGTGTTTTGAACATAACGTTTTTGGAACATATAAAGCCTGGAAGCCTGGAAACATGGCATGATGTTTTGGACAAATCTGCAAAGCTAAAGATGTATCCAGAGCTCAGGCTGCTCAGGTGCTCTAGTACAGCTTTATCACTTTAGGAAAGGCTGTCTCAGTCCTCTAAATTCAGTGGTAGAAGTCAAAGACCCAAATAATTTCCTATTTATAGCACAGGCACCGTGGTAAATAAGCAGGAAAATTTCATAAGAGCATCTGAATTCCTGGATTTTCTCTTGGCAGAACCAATTTGTGGGGAGAGTTTAGAAGGTTAGTGCCCTCCCTTTTTCCCAGGGTCATGCAGAGGCCAACCTAAGTATGTGACACACGGAGGCACAGAGCAAGGCAGCAAAGGCTGCCAGGAATGATAGAAACACAGTGTCCTCTCAGAAATTACAGGTTCCTGGGAAACACAGAGAAATTTGTGACCCTCCTTCCTTGCAGCAGTGTTCCAGCCTTGCTTATGGAAAGAGATCCAAAGCAGTACAGCTCCCAGAAGTGTTCATACAAACAAAATCAGCCACACTGAAAAACCAGGCTCTGTGACAAACTGTGACAGAACCTGTGAGTGAGGAGGATGCTGGCCATGATAGCTACAAACCCCTAAAGCAGCTCCTAAGGCAGGGGAAGCTCCTCCCTCCCACGGTGCTTCAAGGGGCACCCGCAGATAAGCAACAGGGAGAGCAGCAAGTGCCCTTCCTGCCCCCCAGCTCTGCTGCTGTTTCCCTCTGTCCCAGCACACAATGGAGCTAAAGCAAGGTCAGCTACCATTTACTGGTTCTGTTTTACAGCATGGACAGCACAAATATTTGGTACAAACCACACAATACCTTTACTGTGTAGTTGAAATGCTTTGCAGTTCGCATGAAACGGTGAAAGCCATCGGTTTCTTTAGTTGCTACAGTAAAGACTAGAAGTTTATCTGAGGAAGAAAAGGAAAGAACATGTATTAATGTGCTTTCAGGGCACAGTTTGTAACATAAAACGCAATGAATAGCACTAGCTCAGGGTGACTTTCTGCATCTCATTCAAAGAGAGGAGGCAAATAGGCTGCCACAGTATAGGTGTGAGATATTACCAAAAAACAACTGCTATGGGCAAGGTGCTCTATTTAAAATTATCCTCTGGAACACGAAACAAATAAGTCTATCTACTCTGTAAACAACTAGCTCAAGACACAAAAATAAAGCCAGTATGATTACTGGACAGGACGAAATCTTCGAAACAAAAATAACTTACTACTTTTCAGTCTGAGGTAATCCTGTTACCATAGGACTGAGAAGTGGTAAGAGAACTTCACCCAAGCCCAGTAGCTCCCCTGAAAGCCAATGGTCCATACTCTTCATGAAAATGAGTCAAAAAACCCAACCAATGAAACCAATCCCCCAAGCATTTAGTGCTTTTAAGTCCTTGGGCAGAAACAAAAGAGCAAGGAGTTTGCTTGCTTGGTTTTTTTTTTTTTATTCAGAGCACATGTACATTTACAGCACTGCTAATCTTGCCCTTTTTACTGCACACAGGCAAGTGACCATGCAACCAATTTCCTCTTCACATTCCAGGCCTTTTAACACAGTTCGAATGGGGTCATGAATTTCCACTAAATAGCTTCCCAATTAAACTACTTAACAACATTTAGAATCCTATGTAATATGCTGCATAATGAAACCAAAAAATTTGAAGTTATGAGAAGGCTTTATCCCTATCTAAAATTAAGTATTTAATCAGACCAGCCTGGATGCCAGAGTACATTGCAGTTTCCCCAATTCAGGCCAAGTTCAAGCAACAGCTGCCCTCTAAACAGAGCCCATGAGATCAATCCTTACAATAAATTGAAATTCATCACCTCTGATGAGTATTCCATACAGAGTGCCTGTTACTGTATTACTTGCCAAAAAAACATCCTTTGGATTTACCTTCCTCAATCCAGTAACATGTGCAAGAAGTGTCTGCCGTGGAAAACATTCCTATTAACTCTTCAGCCTTGTCCACCACCACAGGCTTGGCAGCCTTCAGACATTATACTGAGTGTATTCAAACCATTCACCACTCCCCATTTTGTTTTATGTGACACCAGCAAAAGTTAACACAAAAGATAATAACCCAGTTCCCATGCTGTAGAAGAAATGCACCTTGCAACTTACTCATGCAATGCTCTGCAGCCAATACTTCAAGTGTACTGACTCAGGCAGAAATACCTGTCAGAATACATCGTTTGTAGAAAAACATAAACCCCCTGTTCTAATGAAATTCAAGTCTTTCTGAAGTAACCACAGCAGACAAACTCTGCAGACCAGTCTCAGGTGGCACTCGTACCGTTTCCACTGAGACAGGGCTCAGGTTCAGCCCTGCAGAAGATCCTGCCAGCCCTGACAGTGCTCTGGCTGCTCCATCCTCAGCAGCAGCTGTACACAGGCTAGAGCAGGGATGAGACAAGCACAGGTGATCCTTTCCCTGCTTCTGCTCTCAGTTCGGGGGTGTTCCTGACGCAGGTGGTGTTTCTGCGCTTGAGCTGCTTTGTGACCTTGCTCTTCCCCAGTCACTCCTTGAACAGATGTAATCTTTAAGCAGTGAGAGCACCCTGTGCCTCCACCACCAAAACGAATCTGTGCCCTGAGCAGGGCTCCTGCAATTTTATCTGATACTGCCCAAGCTCCTCAGCTACAGACAACATCTCTACCTGCCCTCCCCACTACATACAATTGTGTGGATTTCTCTCACATCCTGCAATTCTTTTTTAGTGGGGTGGTGTTGTTTTTTCTTGAGTTCTTTTTTGGTTTTGGTTTCCCTTGGGTGGGGGTGTCTGGAAGGCAAGTCTATGAACAGGGGGACAATGCACAATCCTTTCCCTCAAAAGTCCTACTAATTTTAACTGCTGGCTCTACTGAACCAGATGGACACTCCTGCAATACAACAAAGAAGAAACTGAAAATATTGTAAATTCTTTCATCAACTTGAACATCTAAAAATTTTGGAAAGACAGATTTGGAAGATTAACTGCTCCACCGTTTTCCCCCCCTTAAGCGCTAGCAGACTTTTGTAGCAAAGAATCAGAAGAAAATCCCCCAAATACATCTCAAAAGGACAGGAGAAGCTCACAGTGCAATGAGTTCACATGGACTCACAAAGAGACAGAAACAGAGCAATAAAGGCTCTACCAATTGGCAAGGCAATACCTGCCAAACAGTTTATTGGAAAGATCATGCAATTTCATGTATTCTCCTGAAATCACTACAAAATGAATAAAGAACATTGCATCTTAGACTGTAACTAAAACAGATCTAAAGACAGAGGAGGGTTTTACTCTATAAAGGAAATCACGACTACTTTTTTGTTCAAGCACTTCATTTTCCAATTACAGGGAAGTGGAAAAATCTGATCATACCAGAATTGCAACATCAAGCCAACTGGATCCATTATTAAAAGTTTCCTAGGTGACCAGATCACTGACTATAACCATGGAATTTGGTTTGAAGTAGGCATATTTCACACCTACACATTGCTAAGAAATGCTAACAGCAACAATCTCCAAAATCTGTACTTGACAACACGATGTAAATTACAAAATGTGGGCTGCATCAGATTCCTTCCACAGTTACTAAGTCAAAGAAAGTTTAAACTAACATACAAGTACAGTTTGGCAAGCAAAAAAAAATCTTTGGTTCTTTATGGGATATTGTTACTCTCTCTTAATGGAATACTCATTATTCATGTATTTCAAGATTCACTACAGAGTCTGGTATGTTACTTGTCTTTTGTGGAACAGGAGGAAAGAGAATAATGTGCCAAATCATAAGGGATTTCAACCTGAACTATACCAAATGAAGAAAGCTGAGCAGGCAAACCATACAGTTTATACTGATATGAAATGGCAAAAGACCCTGTACTGCACCAACAGACAATGAAGCAATCCAAATAGGCTGCCTGAGTGGGGTTTGCAAACAGCCACAGAACAAAAGAAAGCTATTTTAAAGGTACTGTTTACATTGGAAATGTTTTCTTTTAACATGCTTACCCATGGTCTTTTTCATAAAATTAGAGTTGAAGAAGTTTAAGAGGCTTTATTTCATGTCTTTGTCGCACCACTGACCTTTAAGTGCAGGTGGTACTTAAATAATTTTTAAGTGCAGCAGGAGGGTAATTATAGCATTTGAAGTCCCTTTAGAATTGGAGTTTCTTTATAGATTACTTAGTCTTTGCCTCTTTTTTTTGTTTTGGTTTGTTTGTTTTGTGGAGTGGTTCTTTTTTTTGTTTTTTTTTTTTAAGCTGTGTCTGACCAAAGAGCAGAGAAACATGCTTTTATTCTATATATAGTACATATGGAAAGACAATGCAAACTGCAGTAAATGATAGTTACCTTGGCACGTTATAGAGGGTATTATTAACCAAATGAGGAAAGCAGAACCATTCTCCTCTGGCTAATAAAAATATTAAGATAGTTCCTGTAGGTTGCTCTGACTATATTTAGATGTGACAACTTGCACAGTTTCACTGGCAGATTTCCACTAAATATAGCAGGGGAGATGTTTGTTTCTTCCTGTGGAAGTGAGTGAAGAGAATGCTTCTGACCACTAAATACTTCTGCTAAATTCTTTTTAACCTTTTAAATTTCATTCACTTTGAAAAATATATTCCTTGCTCACTACATTTAGGTACAACAACTTTTTGGAACACTTATCCATTTTATTTGAGTGCAGCAACATGGATACAAAGTGACTTTCACAATCTCACAGGAGTGTGACTATGAAGCACAACACTCTCAAGGCAGCAAGTTTATCCAAGTGTCATTTCCATCTCAGGGTGTGCTCAGCTATTTCAGCTGCTGCCACCCAGAGTGTCCTTGCTGCCCAGAGCAGGTCTGGCCCCAGGACATGCCCTGTGGGTGCTGAGGTTCAGGGCTGCAGCAGAGCCCTCCCTGCAGAGAGATGCTGAGCGAGTGCCCAGAGCCCCCAGCATCACCCCTGTCTCCAGCTGTGCAATGAAGACCCAGGCACAGCAATGGAACAATGTCTGCAATTACTCACACCCCAAACTGCCACTGTGGCCTGGTACTCCCCAGTGAGAGCCTTGCAAAATCCCCACGAGGAATTCCAGCTGCAGCTAAACACCATTCCTGCTTCACCATCCCCTCCACAAACCCCTACCCCATCGAGGTGTCCACTCTGCTGTGTGATCTCACACACAGGCTTGAGCTCTGTGGTTCAGTCCTGACTATCCACCCCACACAGGGACAAATACAAGCCTGGGAGTGTTTTCCAACAGGAACAGCATCCTCAAAGAGCAAACTTCCAGGAGAACAAGGACACTGCTGGTGTCCCACTGCTCCCCCTCACAGGGACCCTGAGATGCCCCAGAGGGTACGTGCTGCTGGCATCCCCTGCACACAGCCTGCCAGAGGCACCTTGGCACTGATTGCTGTGCTTGGCATTTATTTCCACAGGTCAGTCTGTGTAAAAAAGAAACATGAACCCTATGCTGTAGTTCAACAGGAAGGCATGAAAAAAAACCTCCCAAGTGCTACATGCCAGGTATGCATTCGGTTACTAAGATGAAATTGTGTCAGACAGATTTCTTATAGTTACACCCACAAAACAGCTGCTCTGTTTTGAAAACAAGCCTGAGAGGGCCCGCATTTAGCCAAGAAAAGTATATCCAGTGACTAACAGGATTCATTTTTACATGCAAATTAGAAACCCTCTAGCACACAAGTTGTGAAAGACAACAAAACTGCACATGGAGCACATGCAACACATTAGGGAATCCTGTGAAAGTTTATCAAAACAACTCACTCTCCTAGTCTTTTTTTTTTTCTGCTACCTTCAGGGTCCTGACTGCATCATAAATATTTATTTCCAGAAAGCAGATCAGTAAACCAGAGCCTTTGCCTTCAGTGAATTGCCTGGCAAGGTCTAAGCCAGGAACTGCCACAGCAGGACTGCTTTAAGCAGCAGTGACCTTTCTCCTTGTATCCTGGCAAAGAAGCATGCAAAGAACTACAGTCATTCCTCACACGCCCACATGGTCCTTATTTATCTTGAATGAGCACTCAGAGGCCACTACGTAATTTCTACCAGGGTTGTGGGCACTTGTATAGTAGCTTCAGAGCAGCCAAAACTGAGGATATTGCTCACAGCCACACGGAAGCTGACATTTTGTCCTTGGATTCAAGTACTACAGACTTCTCTGGAGTAGAAGTGAGCTGGAAGATCAAAAGACATCTGTTCATGGTACCACATTATGACATTAAAATCTATATCTTTAAAACTAGTGGCTTAAAATGATTAAAAAATGATGTTTGGTACTTGTAATACATTTTTATCCATATTCTAGTCTCTACATAAAACAGTCTACTTTCCTGTTTGCAGATTACATCCCACCCTGAGCTGCTCAACACAGGAATGATTGCTCATTTAATGAAAAGATACATAAAGTTAGCTATTACAATATGCAAAATAAATCCACAGCAAGTTAATAAATGAGTTGCTAGATATCACAGGAAAAAAGCTTGGAAATTGGAAGGATACTAGGAATACTTTTGTGGATTTAAGGGAAAAAAGCACACAAAATGGAAAAGAGAGGTCTGGTAGTACTAAAGCATAGGCTGGACAGATACCTGGAAGAAGCACATGGATGCATCCAAGCTCATTGATAAAGCTATGTGATTATCTGCCAAGTCTCCTGAATCACTGGTAATGTGGGAAACCAACAGGACGTAGTTTTCCAAAAAAAAAAAAACAAACAGAAAAAGAAAACAAGAAAGTACGAAAAACCCCCAAACAAACTCCAAGCAAAGCACAGACATGATTCAGCATGCCTTGACACCTCATAGAAACATGCTTCTCCATCATTGGAGAAATGCACTGAAGCTCAACACTACTGAAAAACTGTTTTCAGCATGGATTCCTCTTGTCAAACTTAAAGAGCACAAAATCCAATCCTTCCATGTGCTTTCAAGACAAGCTGAAGCTCTGCAGGTAACTAGAGAATCTCCAGTGGTGCCAACAAGCAACTTCCCTATTTATATGGACTCGGACTATATGTCCAGAATCCCAAGACCATTAAGACAACTAAAATACCAAAGAGCACTTTCAAAATCCAGATCTTTTGTCACAACAGTCTTACACTTATCACTCACAAAGGCAATATTAGACTTTTCAAAAAGGAATTTGGATTTTCCACTATGAATAGGAGTTATAGCCTAAACTTAAGATTCTGTGTCAAACAAAATATTTGAAAATCCGCATACCCTGAAAAGATGTCAAAACAGCTGAGATGCGGAAAACCCATCATATACAATGTGACCATGATTATAAGTTATACCTACAGACATATGCTTGATTACTGTAATCCACCAGCAAACAAATATCTCAAGTACACAATGAGAAAAGCACAAACTATATGCGTGTGTATATATATATATGTATATACACATCCAGTGAGAGCTTATGATGTACATGTGCTCAAATAAAGTAGTCAACCAAAAGCAGAGTTTCTGGTCAAATAAAACTTTTGGCATAAAGAGGGAAAAGCCAGAGCCATCCGACAGCTGTTTATTTTCCCCCTAGGATTCTTTAGAAACACAACAATGTGCTGAAATAGCAAACATGGTCATCTTCTTTTCTCAGGAAATAAATGTGCATTACACTGCAGGAGGGGGAAAGATGACTGGGGCATAAAACAATACTACTTCATACTTGGGAGTCCTGAAGTTTTTTTAATCTGATCTTTATACAATACAGTCATCTTCCGCTCTGCACAGAGCACTGCTGCATGCCTCCACTCACCCCACACTTCACTGCTTCCCTGAGAGGCAGGCTGGTTTCAAAGTCCCACTAACCATAGCCATGATCACATAATAAGACTGGATCCTCT
Source organism: Hylia prasina (assembly GCA_013397195.1). Taxonomy (NCBI): domain Eukaryota; kingdom Metazoa; phylum Chordata; class Aves; order Passeriformes; family Sylviidae; genus Hylia; species Hylia prasina. The sequence goes on from VYXD01011013.1 coordinate 302,106, forward strand.
GCAGTCCAGTAGTATGGCTGGATTGATGCTAAAATTTACCCTTGGATGGGAGAAAAAATATGCTTGAAAAGCTCGTGAAAGATCAGAAAGTGGTATAAGTTAAAATAAGAGATAAAATTAGACTTAACAGATAGCAAGCTAAGAGCAGTCATGGATTGCCATACACATAGTACATACTGATTTTCTATACAAATACAATTCTTGTGTGAGAGAGAAGGTTTTCTAAGAACCAATGCCTCTAAAGGCTAGAATTTGAAGAAGCAGACCTTACTGTACAGTTCGATCTGTTTTCCTCTGTATGACAAACCTCCCTTTCATCACTGCACTTCTATGCATATGTCTTACTGCAAAACACAGACAGTAACACTAACATTATTTTTGTAATTTCCAAAAAATTATGGGATTCTTCTTGGCCAGCTACTAACAGATTTGTAGAAATCTTTCTTTTGATGGTATAAAGTTACTGTAGAACTAATTAATGGAGGTAGACAGGTATCACCTCTGCTGCTACCTGATATTTATACTGGTTTAACCTGCAGGGGAAAAAAAAAAANNNCAAAAAAAAAAAAAAAAAAAAAAAAAAAAAAAAAAACACAACCAATTGGCATTTATGGCATCAGGATCACTCAATGCATGGACTGCCTATGGAAAATCCTTCCATAATCCTTCCATCCTTCCTGTGCTCTTCCATGTTATTTGTAAATCTTGCTGAAGTTACAGAGCAATAGCTGCGGGTATCAAAGCTGCCCGCGCTAATCCCAAACCAGGAAATAGACCTAACAAAGGCAAGAAGCTTTCAGGAGCTCTCTAGGGAAAGAAATATAGAAAGTATCGTTTCCCACTTTCAATTACTTTCAAATAGCAACTGTTGCGGCTTCCTCAGCCGCAGTACACAATGTCTGTTACAGGGTTCTCCCTCCTCTCATGTGTTTTAAAGGAGCACAGAAGCTGAGTTAGCAAAAAAACATCCGTACATTAAGCATGAGCTGCTCTGAATTTTCTCACAGCAGAGAATCTATGTTAGATTAGCACTTGCTAACACAGCCCCTGGACAGGACACTAATTATTTATTTTTTCTTTTTCCTTTTCTGCAAACTGAAATTCCCTCAGGCTTTAATTCACAGCACACAGTAGTGTGAGTGGGCATTTTCCTCTTCCACAGACTTACACAAATGGCAAATGTACAGAGCTGCTGCTCGCTGCTGTCTTTTACCACATTGTTTCTGATGCCACGCCGATACAGCAGCCAAAACAGTTACCCTAAAATGATCAAATGTTGAACTGAGCCAGTTCAAAACCAATTAAATAAAGAAATTGGTGGCACACAAATCACAGCTCTTTCTGTATGTGGTTATCCATACCTACACACACTTTCAAGATTAGCAGGAACTCCCAATATACAACTGATTTCAGGAAGCATTTGAAAGCTGATTATGTCTCAGCTCTTAACTTACTTTCTTTTAATTCAGTAGTATTGACTATACAGTCAACAAGAGCTCATTAAGTGTATGTGCACTCATCAATCACGCACGTCAGCCCTGAGTGCAGCACTGGCCAGTGCTCAGGCCTGCACTCACTCTAACGCAAGATTTCCTTGTTTTGATAGTTGAACAAAGCCAAATACAAGCAGCAGTAAAATGTTTTTCCATCACATTCAGAGGACTTGGATGAGACCCTACATACTGAGTCAGCTATTCTGCAGTAAAGCGAAGATAAGACATATTCCTTAGTTCCCAAACTAAGAAAAAAATTAAAATTAACTGTTCATAAATGACATCATTGCCATGCATGAAGGAACTCCTAGCTGCCTAACTTCCTGACAAATGGGGAGCAGCTGCAGCTGTTTATGGGTGCCCAGATAGAAATCAAACCACAAACATCTTGAGAGCAGAGTGGATGGAGTCATGGCACAGTCTGTGGGTTGCCTGAACGCATGGCTTGGACAGCCCCTCTACAAACTGTCATCGGGGCTGTGTCCTGAGAGCAGGACACAATTAGCATCAGCTGCCTAAGTGAGAAAGTTTACTCAGCTTCTGCCTTTTTGTAGCCTTGCCCTCTCTTGTCTCTCTCATAAATATGTATCTGGAGAAGAGCATGTTTCTTCTTGGGCTGCTGTTTAACAAACCCAGCTGTTTAAACAGAAGTGGTCACACGCAGCACCAGGCACTGCTGAAGTCAATCTTTTGACAGCTAATCAATCCATCAATGAAACTCAGCAGTTAAGATTTGCAATAGTAGTTTCTCCTTTGACTAGTCTTTAAAAAAAAGAAAAAGAAGAACTGAAGCTGGAAGTGGGGCCATCCTGAAGACCCACATCTGTCCTTCGTGCCTGCACTGTGGTTCATGTAAGCAGATGCTACCACCCAGATCAGTCAGTTCATTTGAAAAAGCTGCCCTACAGCTTCACATCTGGCCTGTGTCTGAACACTGGACATGTAAAATTCTTTACACATAAGTGACACTACCCCAAAAATAAAATAATTTAAAAATCCCATACTTTTCAACGTTCCCTTTTCTGTGTGAGCAAGAAATTTAAACTCCACACTTGTGCCCTGTCCTGTACAATTCAGTCCTTCAAATCATGAAATAAAAAATTCTGTCCTACTTGTGACACAAGACACCACAAATAGCATGCATGATGTATATTTAAAGATGTTTTTAACATCATACATTTCCTCCAGCAACTTCAGGTATTAAAGTTATGAGCCTGGTTCTGATCCAACACATGTACAATGGCTTTACAGTGATATAAAGCAGAATTAAGTAAAATGCTTACGAAGATGCTGTATTACAAGACTAAATTATCTATTTTTACTTTTTTTTTAAAACGTAAAAAAATTAAAAGAGCAATGCTATCAGAGGTTGATTAGTTTCTGCAGAGCTGATTTCAGCAAGAATGGGCTCATTCAGCACACTAACACAGAACCACAGGTACAGAATTAATTCTCAGAAGAGTGGCACTTAAATGACAAGCCTATTTTTGTTTAGCATTTTTTTATCTTTGTTGCCTTACAGTACATTTCCATTAATTAAAAATACTGCAGCTTTAAGAACATACTTGCTCTTTCCTTATAAAAATAGATACCTGGAATAAAACTGCAACTTTATATATTTAGTCTCCTTATCACCGGTCTAATTCATATTTAAAATTAAATCCACATTAAGGAAAAATCTAGAAGCAGCTCTATTAATCCTAAAGCTACCTGTAGTGTCAGGCTGTGCTGACAAGCATGTATTCCTTGAGAGCTAAGTGTCATTTAACCTCTAGAGCTACATTACCACACATGAGACACAAACCTGCTGCTAATCTGTTTGTTGTGTTTTGTGCTGGAGAGAGCCTTGCTACTGTGCAAATTAAGAGGGATCAAAAATATTCTTCCCTTTCCAACCTGTTTGCAACTAGTCCCTCAAAAACGATAAAAAATTAATATTATAAACAGAAAAAAAAAAGCCCTTAACTGCAACCATGCTTATTCCCCATGACAAAGGAATTCACTTGAGCAGCATGTCAATTAAATTGTAATTCAGACTGGCAGCTCTACCCAAATGGAAAGATACTGCTTTGGATTACACAGTGCAATAGTGCTAATTCAACAGACAAACTAAACACTTCCCCATGAAAAGACAAAGTCACTTATGCTTAAATAAGCTGCAGTGAGGAAAAAAGCTAAAAACTTGCCCATAAATGATGAATCTCCAGAACATGCCACCAACCTAAAGAAAACCCTGAGAAATAATGTTAGTTTAGATCTTGACAGAAATACACTTCACACAAACCACCTCTGGCTCAGATAAATACAGTGGTCACTCCACTGTGCCCCTCCAGTACAATTTACAGCATCCAGTGTTGATGATAAAGGTTGCAACTGTTTCACTTCTCCTTGCTTTAACTGAAAATGCATTTTACAGTCAGTGTTACAGTAACCCCAATGTATATCACAGAGAGAAGCAATGTCACATCCAACCCTGTGGTGTACTTCCACAGCTTAATTATTACCTTCACCTATGAAAAGAAAGGAAAGCCTGGCCAAATTAATCTATGGTTTTTGCTTTATTTTTGCCAAATAGACTGGCATTGTGCACCCTCTAACCCAAGTACTACAGAGAACTCAGACTGCACACCTTGGGTGTCTTCAAGGATGAGTATTTTCCAGGGAAAAACACATGATGAAAGCATAACTTTGCTGCTCTGCACCTCTAACACAATGTTTGCTTATTTTTAACTAACTTCCAAACACCCACACCTCCCACTACACACTGTTTCATTTGTCATTCACTATTTATTTCAAAGCTGGAGGCTAAAGATATCTCCATGAGTAGGTAATTCCCATCGTAGTGGTGCACACTGATGGTACCTGCATGACGTGCCCCAGACACAGGTAACCCAGGCACTGCCTACTGCACAGTCAGTTCTGGGTTCATCACCCTCTGCTTTTACCCTTCTCCTCTGAGGGCAGCTTTTTCATACAGTCCTCACAAAAAGGGCACAAAACTCCCATAAGATCTGGAGGAGGTTTTTCCACAACACAGGTTTATGTAGCAGTTTTAGGTACTGTGGCAACAAGAGACAGAAGTAGCACCAGTAAAGAGGTAACAGACAGAAAACTGGGCAGAGAGACAGAGACAGGCACAGAGTGCTGTGCTTACGGCCTCTCCCTCACCAAGCATGGAGGCTGTCAGTACTTCTAATAAGTATGTCAGGATGGTTGAATGACTAAATTTTCTTGTTCAGGTGACCCAGAAGGAAAGGCCTATTGATCGCTGTCACTCAGACCATTTAGGCTGAGCCCAAATTAACAGAAACGGCAGCAGCACATGCTGTATTTCAAAGTGAGTCCTCGCAGAGCTAGACCAGCCAGCAATTACTTCTCGAGTCATTTGTGACCAGCACTTGAGGGACGCTGGGGTGGAGGAAAGCCCAGTGGCTCAGCGCGCTCCACAGCCAGCTGAGCCGCCACACCTCCCAGCCCAGCTGCTCTGGGAAGCCACCCAGGCTGCTACAGCCCCCCAGGCCACCCCTCCCACTTTGGGAGGGCACACAACCAGCAGCAAACCACAGGGGCCACACCTCAAACCCCGCCTGATGGCCACCACTACAACCTGGGCCCCACGCCTCAGCGCAGCTCGGGCCAAGTCACCACAGCCGCTCTGGGGAACAGACTCAAAGGCTGCAAAATCATTTTCCATGCAAATAGCTGATTGATAAAACATCCTAGGTGAGAATATCATCTACATCTGCTGCCAAGAGAGCATCTGCCTCTCCCACAATCACAAATGTCTTTTCCGCTGACTTTCTGTGTGTCACAATAAGCAGTCTGCAAGCAGCAAGTGTGGTGCAACGGAAATATTTCAGCACTGATGTTTTAACACAGAAACTTTTGCATCTTCACCACACAGGAGCCAGTGTTTCAGAGCTCAACAGTGCTCTTCTCTGTGATTGCCTGAAACATAAACCTGCGGCCAAGGAAGGAGCGCAGAGGGATTTCTGCAAACACGGTTTGCCACAGGGCTGTGCTGATTGCTCCTGTAACCAGCGCTGTGCAACAGGCAGCGCTCCTGCAATTGCTTTTCCAAGCCTTTCTGAATAAAGGCTTATTAAGAAATAGAGATGCAGCTTGGCACTTGGTTTCAGACAGTCTTGTCAGAGCTTCTGTCGCAAGTAAGCAACACTAATGGACTGCATTAGAAACTGACATGTAAATTGTGTCTTTGCCTGCTGTTTCACGCTGAACTGCACGAAGTAACCAGAGACTAGAAATTAAAAAACAAATTTCTAGGAATAGTGGCACAATAAGGTCTGCGCTTCTTCCAGTAATACACCACAGACTCAGGGAAAACATTTGAGGGTTAAAACTGGAATAAAAACAAGTAACACAGCAGGCAGTGTCTGAGGTCAAGAAACTACAACGAGTGGTTTCAGTTCAGCAGAGTTTGCTACAGTTCAGCCTACTCGTGTCTAAATTAAAAAGAATTAAGGTCTTCCTGCATGAACACCTATATATAAACCTTTCAGTGCTTTCTTGCACTGTAACTTGTGTAGAAACATTTTTATTATTGATATAGACATAGCAGTCTATTTTTGGGTTGCTGAATCATACAGTCCTTGCTGGATAGAGACTCTGCTTTGCACACATTTGAAAAGCAGCAGGATTAAAGAAAAACCCTTATCATGTCAGCTATTAGTTTACACCAGCCTGAGAGCCCGCATTTCAAGTGCACAGTTAAAACAAAACATTATTTGCATAGATACATTTGAGAGAATAACTGTTTGCCATAACCAATTTCTAAAGAAGTTCAACTTACAGTCTCGCTGCCTTGAAAACAGGGATAGGAGCTCAACTTTCTGCTCAAACCTGTCCCCGGGGGGTGCATTCCAAGGGGCAGCAAAGGCTGAAGGGTAATGTTCACACCCCCCCAACACACAGCAACCACACCATAGCCTTCAAAGAAATACTCTGAAAGGCCAAAAGTAGCAAAGTATTACAAAAACTTGAAATTAGAACTTTATTGAGTGGTCTGGTATTCAACAGCCTTTTTAAAAATTATTTTAACTTTTTACACTACTTATCAACTACATCAGTAATTTTAATATCAAAGTTAGAACCTGCTGCTCAAATAAAGAAGCCTCCTTGTTCACTCCAGAAAAAAAAAAATAAGCTAGATATTAAAAATAACCTGACAACTCCTAAGAAAACAAGCCAAGAAATGAAACTATTTTGGATTTTATGTGGTTATAATGTAGTGGGATGAAATACCTTTGTATGCCTATAACAGAAATCAGAAGTACAGACTCTAAACAGTATTAGAGCAAAAAAAATGTTTTGGCATATTGTTGGACATGCATGTGCTTGGACACCTCTCCCAGAGGGAATTCCCTGCACACATTTCTTTATTCTACATGTTGAAGATAAAATTTCTTTTTACATCCCGGCTCCTTGAAGCAAAAATCAGCACACGAGTGAAAGGCAGGGAAGAGGCACTGGAGTCTCCGGCTGACTTTTGCAGGAAGTCAGAAACCTCATCAGCGGTTGCTCAAGTTCAGAGAAGCAGTGACTGACTGATGCTATTGCTTTTCCGAGCACTGGAAAAATATGTTCATCAACACCTTGTCTCGTGGAGACAGGAGAAAAAGGGGCGGGGAGCGAGCAACGATAAAGTTTAGGAGTCCCAGCTCCTCTGAAGGAGCCCTTTTTTGTTTTTTTCCTTTCTCTCCCTTAAATGGAATTAGGTATCGCTGCCCCGGCGGCCCCTTCCCCCAGCGCCGAGCCGCTCCGCGTTCCCGTGCGGGGCAGGGACGGGCCGGTGGGAAATAAATAAATAA
>VYXD01011013.1:309958-323667 GCA_013397195.1 Hylia prasina
GGGTCGCTCCCCTGCCCCGCCAGACGCTTGCTCAGTGCTTTCGTTAGCCATTACGTGCCCATAAACCTGTTCCCGAAAATGTGATTTTGTTCGGGAGGTTGTGAGCGCCCCAAGCCGCTACGGCGTGAGCCGATAGAAGCGATGCGAGCCTTCCACCTGTGTGCCCTGATGGCATCGGGAGCGCGCTGCCCATCCGCTCTGCTTGAGAAGGACACGTCTGTCAAAACCTCCATTCAGCTCACCTCAGCATTCAGCTGACCCAGTTCCTTTGTCTAATCAAAACACACTGCTACATTTTTATCATTACATAATAGACAAAAAATCAGTGCAGGTAAGCACGGTGATGATAAAGGAAGTGTAGTGGCCCACCTTCACTCTTTTTCTTATTGTGATACAAAGCATATTCAAAAAAATACCATAAATGTTTAAAAGTGACATAAAATTATAAAGCAGATGCCAACCTATTGGAACCAGTGTAGATTTATGCCTTGGAAATGCTATTTGAAGACCAAAGGCATAATCCAAAACAAAAATTAGTGGTGAAAGTAAGATTCATGTATTTGAGTTCCACATCTCTAACCATCAAATAGACACTTCATTTTTTATCCTAAATGTCTCTATGGGCTTAACAGATGTTCTTTTTTGGACCTATAGAGAACAGGAAAAAAAAGGGGGAAAGAAAGGAAAACTTGACCTGGGCTACTACAGCTCTAAGAAGTGCGTGCTGTTATTTGGAACCCAGGGCGGAAATCAGAGCCTGCATTATTCTCCCAGATGCCTTTATGGTTAATTGGGAGAGCTCATTCTTTCTGGATCAGACTGCACAGACAGCAGGGATGGAGAGCAAACCAAATGAAAACACTGAGTCCTTGGTCTGAAGGAGCTCCTGCAATGTAGAGGCTCATGAAAGCAGCAGCTGGGAACTAAAAATGTAATCATGCAATTGATGGAGAAACAAAAATGATCCTCCAGTTCTTGGGCAATTACTCACGATGTAGTTTCCTCCCACCTCTCCCAGGCATGCAGAGATTCACCAGAGAACAAATATGTTTTGAATGCAGACAGTATGACCACATTACACATCCATGAACAGCCTCTGCTCACTCCTCCAGGAACAAGTACCACTGCTGCTGATCACCTCACCACATTAGCTGAAAGAGAGCAATGCCATGACTGGGGTGATCCTGCAAGTACATCCATCTTCAGGCTTGGTTTTTCAATAAATAAGTTCAAGAAATTTGGCTAATGGAAGATGAAAATGGAAAAAAAGTAATGTATCACACATAGTTCTAGTTTTAAGGTAGAAAACAGTTTAAACAAGCATTTCAAAAGAGGTCCTCAACAGATCAAACCTCACCTCACATCCAGAACATCTTAATGGTAACACTTGTACTGAGAGATAGAAAGAAAGTATAATTGCAAAGCTGAAAAAAAAAAGCCCTCATTGAGAATAAATCACTAAAGACAAGTAGAACACAGTACCATCAGCCCCAAAAGAAATCACAGAACAGATTTCTTCAATAAAGTCTGAGAGGAAAAAAACAGGACCATTGGGTATAATTTCAGAATACCATGGAGATGATGTCATGGCTCCCAGGGATGGAATGGGAATCAGACAAAGCTTCAGCCCTGAGACTTGAGAGTAAAATCAGTGGCTGATGGTCACATACATACCCAGTGCTTTGAGAATCACAGTCATAAGTGGCTGCTTTCACCAGAGAAAATATGCAGGTCCTGAAACAGCACTGTTAGGTGGATACCAATGGGCATAAAGAGAGAGACCAAGAGGAATCCTAAGAGGCATTTTGTTATCAAATGTACAAGTAAACAGTAGCAGGGAAGAATGAAAAGAATTGGTGAAAGAACTCTGTAAATATGCAACAGTGAAAGGAAAGGAAATAGCTGGCAAAGACAGATTTGTGAAGTAGAAGGAAAATGGGTTGAGAGAGCTGTGATATAAACACAGCTTATACCTGTAAGTGCAAGCCCAGACTTGGACTAGAAAATTATGCATTTTCTTGTCATTTTCAATGATTTCTTGAAGGCTAATTTCAATTTTAGACTGTTCTTAGAAAATGCAAGCTTTGTCCCCAGAGAGAAAACAGAGCTGAAAGCTACCCAAAATACTGCTTTCAAAGTGACAGATGTGGTCAAGACATCTCCTACCCCCAGAGGCTTCTCTCTGGACATTGGCTGATGGAAAGGAAAATGCTTGTGAAACTCCAGAACTGAGCTGCACCAGCTGTGCAGTGCTCAGGGGCTCTGTCTTGCCCTGCTCTCACAGACATTTGGGATAGAAATGCTGCTTTTGTGCACAAATACCAGCTTCAAGGCCTGAAATGCCAGCTGGTGGTAAGCAGGATCTTCAGCTCTCCTAGTGCTTTTGCCCTGCTTCAGGGGTATATTATTGGTGTAGCATCTGCAACACTTAAAACATTTAAATATCTGAGCTCCTAAGCTGAAACTTACCCTCAAACCAGAACAATTTTAAAGAATAACATAGGCAGTATGTAGTGAAACGTCCAAGTATGCCCGTTAAGCTACAGAGGTTAACTCCAGAAGCAATTCCTACAGATGTTCCAAGAAACAGGCTCACATTCTTGCTATTGTCACTAGTTGTTCCTTTCATTTTTGACTTTATTGAGCCCTTTTCCATTTTCTCTGCAACAAAGCAATTTCTTCATAAGAAATGAATCCATTTTGTTAAGTAAGCATGGACGACAGCAGAGAATTTTAGTTGTGAGGCTTTGAATGTGGGACCCCAAGGAGATTTTTTGTCATAAAACTACAACAGTAGTGAGGAAAACAAGAATGGGAGCAACTGTTAGCAGTCCCCACTTCCAAAAGTAACTGTGAAAAGTGATTTTCAAACTTCATAATCAGTTACCAAATTTATTTATTTTTCAGACCCTGCGCATTTTCAACAGCTCAGCAATAATATATCGAATTCAGCTGGTAAGTATTTGGGCAAAATTCTACAGGACCTCTACAGAAGACAACGGCTTCCTGAACTGTTTCTAACCTTGACTCCTCCAGTAGCTCTTCCCAGATATTTAGAGAGTTCTTTTATGGTCTCAACAACTCCCTGTCTGTATCCGCCCATCTGTACCTCCTTTTCCTTGTCTCCTAATTGTCTGTAGGAAATTATCATGAGGTTAGAAACCCGTCTTCCCCAAACCACCACCAATTTTATATTTCAAAATGCATGTAGCCAATGCCACGTGGAATGGAAACAAAGATAGTTCATTGCAGTACCAGCCCAGCACTTCAGTCAAAGGGAGGGAGGTCCTAAACCACAGGAACTTCTTGGGAGACCTTCTTCACATCCTCTAACTACTCTTCATCTGTTAAAAAAACAGTCTGTGCTGTTGCAGTGCTTTTCCTCTCCTTGAAATTATCTCACCTTGCATCTAGGCCTCAAAGCCATTCTTTTATTCTGGAGCCCCACTAGATTACCTTTCCACAAATGCTAAAATGGAGAAGCATTGGTCACATGAACTTCCTTCCCTAACCTTGTAACACTGAAATTAGTCATTATACATTAATTAGAACAAAAGAAAAATAACAAGATTGATGGGTGGGAAGCCACAGACAGAAGAGATTTTCAACAATTCCCCAGCAGCATTCTAAGAACAAAATAAAATCATCACACAAGGATCCCAAGTCCCTTACCTTGATAAAGATAATGGTTTTCTAACAGATGATAAAGTTTTGTCTGGGAAAAAGCAGATATTCCCCATGTATTTTCAATAGTAGCAGCCATTAGTTATTTGTTATAAAGAATGAATTGATTTGTCTCCTATTCCAACTTTTCCTCCCAAATGTCTTTCTTGTTCCATAAATCTTCTCCTGTCTTTGTGTTACAGCAGTAATTCCACAGCAGTGATTTCACTCCCCAGGTCAAGTGGATATAAACTGTAAAATTAAATAAAAGATTTTGGCTTTATTCTTATGTTGGATCTAATTTATTAATCAAAGTAGTTACATGAGTTCATTTTTGAGACTAGATTATTAAGAGATCTTTGAGATAGTAAGTCATACCTATTTTGCCAGTTAAATTATGTACCTAGTGTAATTTCTAAAAAGAAAATCCTAGTTTTGAATTATAAATTCAACATATATCAGTATTTTACATGAGTCAGGAGTAGCCAAAAATAGATGTTTGCTATTATAAAATAATACTAATAAGAATTGACATTCCAAATTAATACAAAAAAAAATCCCTTGTCAGTCATAAGAAAAAAACATCTTCAGATATGTTTAGTTTAGATGCCCGAAGTTGTTTAAATTTGACCACAAACCAATGAAAAACTAGCATTAAACTAGAATTAATTTTTTTCTTTTTCAAAAAACCCCATCAATAGGGATCTGAAAGTCCATCTGGCAATAACATGGCATTAAATTGTGCATCACATTGTCTGACATAGTATATGTGTGCAAGCCTGTAATAAAGCCTCTTAAGTACTGCAGCTCTAATAAGAACTCTTCCATAGACAATTTATTTCCAAAGAATCAGGCTAAATGGCACTGAAATTTTAGTCTCTCTCTCTCTCTGAAAATAGTTTCTCTTTGGTTGCGCCCCTCTAATTTATCCTCAGTTTCAATCAGAACATTTCTCTGAGTTGCTGCCCCAGTGGTGTGATTATGGGTGTGACCCCACCATGGCCAAGAGCTGCCAAGTGCTCCTCAGGGATGCTGAGCCCCTGCTGATTCCCATGGAAGCTCATGGAGCACCTTTCACTGTGGAGCTCTGGGGGAACCTTTTGGGCTGGAGTCACCTTCTGGGTGGTTTCTTTCCCAAACCACCCAATCAGAAATCACTTCATTTCATTCACTCATTTATAATTATAGCTATAAACAGCCCAAATGAGCAAAAGATTAACAGGGCTAGCAAGCATTTCCAGGGTATAATCAGCTGTCATCCCATAATTACTCAAAGAGATTGAACGAGTGGCTTTGAAATTACAAGGGGAGTTGCATTCTTTTACCGAGATGGGAGCAGCAAAACATGAATACCCATGAAAAGCCCTGCTAATTTTTTGTCTGTGGTCCATCCTTTAGCATTTAGGACATGGTCGCTCCAGCCTCAAGGGCCTATCCTGTGGTACTGAAGTCAGTGAGCACCACAAGAGTATTAATCCTGCTGATCTGGCCTCAAACCAGATGCATTAGACCTCTGGTACTGCTTCTGGTGGACACAAAGGTCTGATCCTCATTTTTCACTTCCATTGCATTCATTTTTACGTGATTTATATAGGCAAAGAAACTGAGAATTAGATCCTGCAGGGTAATCCCTGCTGACCACGGTTGATCTTGTAAAGATTTCATTCCCATCACCCAATAAACTATAAAATGCTTCCCAGAGCCTCAAATGAGAGGTGTTGAAATGCACCATTAATCAACATGACTAAAGTGTTGTTTTTGTTATAGTTTGAGGATGCAGAAAAGAATATAACAGAAAAGGAAGCAACATTCAAGAAAACTGGCAAAAATAAAAATAATTTTAAGCAGTTGCTGTGTGGGATTAATAAAAACTAGCAGAAAAATGCCGTCATGAAATTTTCTGGGATCTGGGAATCGATGGGAGTTTTGTGTCTGTCAAAACCCCATCACTGTAGAAGTGTTCCACTGAAGTAAGCCTGTGGTGCTGGGCAGGCTGAAGGGTGTCACACATGTGACTGACAGGGGAGGGGAGATCACCATGTGTTTTACAATAGCTCCCCTAAACTAGTTTGTGATTTCAGAAAACCAGAGGAGAGTTCTTGAATGGCAATTTGGGAAAACCACTGGAGCAGACAACCATGTCCCACAAGTATTCCCCTACGGGAAGACATCAGATTTCATACCCTCTCTTACTGAAATGGTTTTGGTCAAAATTTCTTTTCCTTCCCCTGCTCTGGGAGTTTCATGTCTGCTCTGTATATCCACAATGATCTCATTCTCTCCAGCTGACTTGTCTGAGGTAAATAGAAACCGCTGTCCTAATTTTGACAGGTAGGTTTTTTTAGTAATTTAGTTTGATTTATAACAAAATTGCCATTAAATTAGTCTTATTCCTAGTTCCTGTATGATGCAAATGAGGAATCCCAGATGGCCCAAAAACAACTTCTGGCAGAATTTCTGGAGCACTAGATTCAAGAGAGAAAAGAAAGGAGATGGACTGGCCATTATTTTTCTGCTGCAAAGTCCCTTCCACAGAGCCTTTCAGGTCCCACTTTTCATCAGGCAGTGTGTGAAAGAGCAGCCTCAGGAAAGGTGAAGGAAAGCAAAGAACCACAGATTTTTTTCTTAATTTAGTGGCTGGTCAAAATATTATATGGCTTTTCAATACCCAACTATTTTGCCTCTTGACAAAAAAACCTTTTACAGGGAAAAAAGGTGGCAGCCAATAAAAACAAGGAGAGTAAAAATAGCATATTTAAATGAACAGTTAAATACAGTTACCAGGAAAGCTGAGGTTGTAAGCAGTGTCCCTGGCACAAGCAAGGAAGCAAGAAAATTTCATGACTCAATCTGTGGGGGAGCGTGCTTTCAAACTTAGAAACATTTAGGAGTTTTACACCTTTGAGGTTTTTTCCTCATCCCTTTCTCCCATCTCGCATTGTGTGTGCACATAGCTTTATTTGAAATAAGGGGTTATGAAGTGATGTTAAGTTGAGATCACTACTAGAAAATTCCCTCTGCACTTGTGTACTCAATCACTTACTCGGTGGCTGCTGGGGCAAGTGTGAGAGCAAAACAGATTCAGACCTTTGACAGGAGTCAAAAATGGCCAGGAGTTACTGAAGGAATGAAGGAAGTTTTAGGTTACAGGCTGTGTACTGTGAAAGGGATATGCATCCAGTCTGAATGGTTCTTCTCAATTCTATTTTTTAGCCCAGTGAGCAAAAGCACACATCATTTTTTTTTAAAGGCTGAGAGCTTAACTGTTCTCAGCTTACACAGAAAGGGGCACAGAGGAGGCAAACTCTGAATAGCAATGCACTTTTGATGAGTGTTATCCACTCTGTGCTCAAGACAACTCACCTGTCTACTGTTCATGGAAAGACTGAAATAAATTGAGAACTTCCAACAGAACCTCAAGAGAGCTCTTTCCAAATGATTTTTCAATATAATTAATTTTTAGCACATCACTCAGCAGAAGCCAGAAGCTACTTTGAATACAGAGACTACAACTTGTGCTTATTAAGTTTGGATGTTCAAGAAGATGAAGTCTCTAACTAAAATAATTCTGACTTCTCAAGGTTGGCAGCACATTTGGTCCTGTAGTCTGGTCTTCAGGAGGGTAGTTATCTCAGGGGTTATCTGGCTCTTCACACCCAGATAATCCTAAACCTGTGGTGTTCAAGGCAACATACAGATTGATTCTTCATTAGGGAATGTGATGGAAAGAAATTCCTTCCTATTTAAAGAAAATTAATCAAACTTTGTGCATTGGAAAGCAACAATATCCTCCAGAGTGGGGAGAAAATTGTGATGGATAAATAGCAGAGGCCACAGGTAGCCCTGCAGTACCCCAGCACTCTGAATGGCTGTTCATAAAGTTCCAGGCAGAATTAAGAATGTGGCCAAAATAGCACATAAACTGAATATCCTGTGCTGATGAACCTGCCTCCTGTCTTCTTCTGCTTTTCCCTCTTCCTCAGTCTTTTTTCACTCCATCAAGAGGATATGTATAGTATAAAATGCTGTAGCCAAAAGCGCTTTTGTAGAGTTTAGAAGATTGAAAATCACAGTACTCAACCTAACTCAGCATCCTCAGGTGAGCTGTTGCAGGCAGCCTCTGTTCCAGGGTACCTAAAAGAGGATGGACATGTGGTAGGCACAGACCACACATCCCCAGGAGGCTCCTACTAAATGGCCAGGAAAAAACCAAATTTTTGTCATGGCAAAGAAAAGGAGAAGACACAAGTTCCTTTTCCTTGTATCCCCGTACCAGTGTAAGGTTATACTTGCCTTTGAGGCATTTACACATTAACAATGTTCTTTGATATGGCCAGAATGAAATAAGGAAAAACCTATAGCCCCTATATCTAACTCTGGCATGCAGCTACGTAGTAAATTATCACCTCTGCAAAACCCTTACATACAGAAAAGCCTTATTAATGTGACTGTCCCATTGTGCCTACGTTCTGCCTGTTGCAATTTAGAATTTAGCTGAAAATATGACAGCAGAACTCACTGTGATTCAGCTATAATTCTCCCCACATGCAGTGTGAATATTGACTATTACTTGTATTCAGGTTATTAGAGTGGGATTAGCACATGTGATTCCAGAAATAAAAAGGTCAGTAATACTACTCTTGTTACTCTGCTTGGAAAAGCTCCATAAACATTTGTGCTAACCTACTAAATTCTTCCTAACCAGAGATACGTGATATAAATCATAAATAAAAAAAGTACCTTTACATCAGTTATTGTCATATTATTTCCCTTTCATGCATCCTCGTTTTCAAGATGCTTCTGGACAGAAGCTTTTCCAAGATAAAAAGTATTTAGTAAGCATCTTTCCTCAGCAGCAACATTAAGTAATCCTTGCAGATTATTATGAATTAGATTTTATTATTGGTATCAGTTTGCTAAATATGGCATTGTTTGACTCCAGAGAAGGGTCAGACACATTGTGCACAGTATTGTAGTGACAGCCTGCAAAAGCCTACTGAGCACCACCTGGGCTAGCAGGGGGCTAGCAATCTGAATGGTGATGTTGAGACTGCCACTAAATAATTACTGAGCCATCAGGACTCCTCAAAACACTGTATAAAGCTATTGTGAGGTATTATTATTGCCACAGGCTATTTATATTACCCAATTTAAAGGTTCACTCCCCAAGAGGTAACAGTTATAACCTCTCCTGCTTTGCAGTCTAAAGAATTGAAATCACTTGCTTCCAAAACAAAATATAATCTTTAAATTGGACCCTGCTCAAAGTAGTTACCAAAGCCAGAGAGAGCACTATGACGCAGTTTCCAACAACCTAACGAAGACAATATAAAGGCAGAAAAAAAATCCCCTTTAAGTCAGAGATACTCAAGAAAATTTATACACTGCTAAAGTCAGGCTTCTGCAAAATCTCAGTGGCAGCCTCTTTCTGCTCTTGATACCTCTCGTGTCTTTTTGCAACTCAGTATCAGAGAGAATGAAGATTCTTGTTGTTTTAGTAAGACCAGGCCGTTTAATCCTGCTCTTCATCTCTTCCTTCTGCTGTTCATGAGCAGCCCAGATTCCTGTTTATCAATATTCATTTGCTGAGTTATGACAAACAATTCTCCAGTTCTCAGACATAATTCTAGCTTTTTATTCCCCCTATGCTCTAGGACTGTAATTGAGACAGCTGATGATGTAGCTGAAAATAAACTCCCATAAACAGACTGCGAGCTGGAACTCAACTGCACGTAGGCCATCCACACGCTTTTTCCACTCTGACTCTTTCTCCCTGCATCCAACTGGGGAAGATGTTTTGGCTGTGACTGCCCTGTAGCTTATTCCACGTCACACCAATGACAGACTGGAGTGAGGAAAAAGCTACTGGTTAAATGTCCATGGTTTTCAGTCGGCACACCAGGAATCTCAGGTGGATGCACCCCTCTTCTCTTCTGAAAGGGATCTGTCCAGTCAACCTTCAACCTTGGAGCTCTGTTTGTGGAGCCTGTCCTCCACCTCTCCAAAGACAAGGAACCTACTGCAGCAATGCAAACTTTGCTGGCTGTGTTTGCCTTTCATATCATGCAGACAGGGGATATTAGGCAGGAATTTGCTTTACAATCACCGTTTATGTCATTTACTCTTGTTCTCTTCATCCCAGAGAAAGCCTAACCCTTTCCCATGGAATTTCTGTTAAGTGAGTCACAGAATCAACTGCTGCCCAGGCATTCACAGGAAAGGAAGATTTACATTTTATGTGTGTTTTTAGGAACACTCTCCTGTCACACCGTTCATCTCTATAGCTAAATTAGGTCATTCTTTTGCTTTTTCCCTCTTTATATTGTAGAGAAAAACAGACGTGATTTATCAGTCTGTCATTATGGAGGAGGCTTCATTCTGAATTTGTCCATTCCCTTCTAAGTCTATGCAAACTTCAGCCTGTGATTCCCATCATTTTGGGGCTCCATAACCAGAGAGCATGACTGGGCAAAGACTTGGATACTTTGGTGATTAAATATTTATAAAACACCTAATTTAGATGGTGGGTGGATGAGAGCAAGGAAGCAACACTTCTCAGTGACGTGGTCTCCTCATAACCCGCTGGAAAATATTTGGCAGTAAGCAAAGATTCAGAAAGCAGGTACTAGCAAATATGTTTTGTTTCTGCATGTGTGCTGTGCCTGAGGTGTCTCTTCATGGCAGGCCCCTGGGGGTGTCACTGGCCATGGGACACCTGGGTCCTCCTGCACTGCCCCACCTCCTCCAGTGGTGAGGAAGAGAATGCTACTCTTAAGGATGTGAGTGCTTTCCAGACTTCTAGAGATTTAAAATTTATTGAATAAATTCTTAATCTTGCACCAAAACTCCCTTGCATATGTAAACTTTTAAACCAAAGTAATATTTTGCACTTGTGATCTGCTCCATTATTAGTATGGAACTGATGGGAATTGGAAGAGACTCAGTTACTGCTCCACAGTCACAGAAGTCTCCAACATACAGGGCACTGTCTAACTAAATCTAATATAATCATTAATTCAAGTATCATTATGAAGAGAATTCTATCATATACAAAAACTTTAAACACAAAATTGCTAGATTAACAGGAGCGTCTTCATTATTCTACCTGCTACTTTTTTTATTCCTTTTGATAGAAAAAAAAATATAGTTATATTTTAACATGACAAGGGACATTTGATCAGGTGTTCTGACCAGAATGTCACACGCACTGCATTTCTCTTTCATACACTCATATTATAACCAAAAAAGAACATGTGTTAGATTAAAACATTTTGGTCCTCAGCAGAGTAAACTGTTGATGCCATGCTGACAGCCTGTTAACAGCCATCAGCTATTCCTAGAACCACTGTGGGAGTCTGTAGGAAGGCATTTGCAAATACTTTATCAATACAGATTTACCTCAGCACCAAAAGGACAGACAGCATCACTTGTTGCAGCCTGGGTGAAAAAATGCCTTATTCTTCCTCCTAGCCAAAGAAAAAGCACCTAAACCAAAATGAATTGCAGGGAGACAGCTCAGGAGCTATCTGGGGTGGAAGGTAACAGTCTCAGGGAAGGAATGAAGCTTCAGGAATGGCAACAGTTTTCCAATTTTCTACACGTAATAAGGCAGCACACCTCCCAAGAAAGCTCATTATGCTCCTTTATCCAGTCACTCCAGACTGCAGCTTGATTATGCTGAGATTTCTAGCCCTGGTATTTTTAGCATCATTCTCTTGTTTTTTCCCTTTGTCAGCAGGTATATTTGCATTTTTAAATGGTCAAATTCTAATCATAAATGTAGACCAGTGAAAAATCCCACAATCTGTACCTAGATATAAATACTGCTGTGGCTGGACCTGAGCTGGGATGCAGAGATGTATCAGTGGTGTTAGGTGCCCTCTGGACCAGGCAGCTCCTTGCCTTTGACTTTGCCCATCTTGGCTCAAAGGATTTTGAAGTCAAATGTTTTGTAGCTGTTTACACCTCATTGCCTCTTTCTGAAAAAATAAAAATTTCACTTGTGCACACTTGTCTCTGCAAATTTGGCTTGAGTTCATCTGATAGTAAGAGCTTTTGCTAAATTTCACCACATAATTACTGAAGTGCAAATCCTCAGGAAAAACAATTTGTTGTAAAGAGTTCATATTTCCAGCTTAAGAGGTGCTGATTATGTGGTGTTTTACTCCGGCATCAAATCGTAGTATCTTCCTTAGGGCATGCATAACCACTTTTTAAAATTTATTTTTCATTCCTTTTCATTAATATGCAGTTTTTGCACAAATATCTCCTTCAGCCAGGCATATTGCTTAAAAAGTTGAACAGCATAAATGGAGCACAAACAATGTACAAAGAATTTAGTTGATTTATTCAACAGATTTTGCCTTCTCTGTCTTGCTCTCTTCTCTACCACTACCACATTAACTAATTCTCTTTTCCTTTTTATCCCTCTTTTTTTTTTTTTTTGCCTATTTTCTGCAACACATAGGTAAGTTCTTGTTCGTTTCAATGGCTGGCTTTAATTCTTGGTGCAATTTAATATTAGCTTAGCACCTCTAACAGCCCTTACAAAGTTTGTTCAGTGGAAAGGACAGGGCACAGTGAGCCTCTGTCTGTGTTGAACAACTTTGCTTGTATTTCTTTTCTGTCCCAATCTGGCACCAAGCAGAATACAGGCATAAACAGTGTCGGCAAGCTCAGCCTCAGCCTGCTGAAAGACCTATATTTTCCACGAGCCACAGATTCTGCTCCCAGTAGAACGAGACAATGAAACAGTGTGCCTCGGTCCCTTCAGACCATCATATGCAGTGGGATCAAAAAAAGAAGTTTTGTACCAGTTAAAAAGCAAGATTGGCTGCAGGAGCAAAGGAAGGCAGGATTTAGGTGTTAATGCGTAGGTCTTTGCAAAACAGACACACTCTTGCAGTATTAGGATTCATTTTGTTCAAATTCCCCAGAGCAAGTGCTGCTCCACATAGTTATGTGTGGCTGCAAAGAGCTGCAGTAAGAGCAGGAGACGGAACTTGAGCTGAAATATTGGCTGAGCTTGGGAAAGATCATAAAGAACAGAAGGAACAACTTACAGCATGTGAAGACTGCTGGAGGGAGCTCCTCGATGATGTACATGGCAGCTCAGTTGTACAGCAGGGTATAACTAAACAGAAAGCACACCAGCACAAAGAAATGCTTGTGCAAGGTCAGATACCTTGGGAGGTTGTGCTATTCAAATTGTGCCAAAAAAAATCCCCACATTCAGGAGGAACTGTACACTTACATAAGAGCAGGACTACACTTCAGAGCAGGAACGTGCAGCCAGGACCTCAATTAAAAAACAGTATTGTACTGATGTGCTGGTCATACACAATATCAGCAAAATGCTGCTGTAAACCACAAAAGTAAGGCAGCCCCAATGTCTTCAGTGTCTTCAGGGTCAAAACATATGACTGAGTCATTTAAATTAGCAAGTTACCTTTTGTTTATATTTTTTATGAATAGCTTTAATTATAGCCTTCAGCACAAACCTCAGCCAGCCTGGGAGTTTCCATGCAGCATTTTCTGCCCACAGCTCACTCCTGGGGCTCCTGCCAGCTCAGTGAATCACCTCGGTGCCAGCACTGACTCCCAGCTTCACAGGCAGTGCCATGGCTGCACTGCAGGGCTTGCACACTTACCTTTGAAATGCACCTCTGTCCATGCTCCTTGAAGTGGAGTTCCATGGGAATTTTCCTGTAGCTGAATTTCTCCATGTCACTCCCTCTCTGCAGCATGTGAATCAAGCAACTGGAGGCTCCTGACCAGTGGTACCTGCCTTGCGCTAGCACCACTCCTCTTTAATTTTTTTGCATTTGCCCTCAGGGAGTAAGGGTGGTTGTGCATCAGGGGCGAGGTCCTGGTGCACACAGCTCTGTGCCTGCTGTTCAGCCACCACCAGGGTCTGCTTGCTCCTTGGAAAAGGCAAGCAACAAAGGAAAAATATTGACTGCCTCAGATGCTACCCGCTGTCAGCTAAAGGTTAAACCAGCTGAGGCATAAGCAGCAAGTTTAAATTTAACAAAAAAAAAAAAAAA
>VYXD01011013.1:323689-372649 GCA_013397195.1 Hylia prasina
AGGAGCGAGAGAAAAAAAAAAAAAAACAAAATCAAAGCTAGGGGTGGATCTGGAAGTCTGGCAGTCCATCACAGCCACTTACACTGGAGCCATCTCATGTCTAGGGGGCTAAATGCACCTTAGACATAAATCAGTGACACTAAACCAGCAATGAAATCAGCTTGTTTGATGAGATGTACCCTGCTGTGATATATTAATAACTTTTGCTTTCTATAGTAAATTCTGTCAGAAATCGTAGTCCAATTCCAAATTATACCATTTAACAAGCCTAATGCAACTTTAAGGATATTACACAGTATTTTGTTTAAGTATTTTAAATCAATCATGGTTTAACATGCAGATGCACATTTTTTTAATTTTCCTGGTGGTGTGTAATTGCATTTGAGGCTTAGAATTTTGCTGCTTTGGTGGGAAAGACACATCCAGCTTTCCACACTCATGTAGGGAATACATACTTTGGAGATAGTGTAATGTGAAATTCCTCCACTAAGAAAATCAGAATGACATCTAAGGAAACTGCCTGTGGGTCTCAGAACCAGGTTTAAGCAGTGGAAAGATAATTCCTGTGCTAACACTGCCACCCATCGAAAATAAGAGGCACAGTCATTGTATGTCCCTGTTTTCATCTCTTCTTCCTCTTTGGTATACTGCAGTGTTTTCATGGATATTTGCTCCTCACCGCTGTCTTTTATAATGTAATGTTATCAAGTAAAAATTGTGAATAAACCAAACCTCAGTGGTAGGTCAAATATAGCTATAAACCAGAAGATAAATTCTCTCCAGAACAAAACCAGTAACGTATGGAAGTCTCCCTGTGAATGGTGACAGGGAGCTACTAAACCCCCAGCACACAAACATGGCATGTATAAACATACACATCATGAAAGTGCATGTAGAGCCCTGATCCAACAGAATTCCCCAGCGAGGCTCTTTCCTCCACCTTGGGAGAGCTGCACCTTTCCTTTGTTAGAGCGAGAATCTCCCTCTGGCCTCGCTGTTTTCACTGAGGTTCTTATCTCTTTTTTATCTCCCACCTCACTAATGTTAAGATCAAACCACATGAGTGCTTTTTGCTTGACATGGTTTCTTCATCTTGTGGTGGAGTGGTGGTTTCCCCTTGATGCAACCCATAGTTGCTTCTTTGCCCTGATTGTGAGAGGTTCCCTGATCAAGTGTCTCTGGATTCACAACTTCTTCCCTGAATCAGGCTTTTACCTTTGCCGTTTCCTCTCCCAAATTATTTACATCCATGTCATATAATGGCCATTGGCAGTGAAACACTTGAACCATGCAATTTCACACTAAATTCCCTTGCACAAAGGTTTGATTTTCTTTATTCTCTCTTGCATTTCCCAAGAGTTACCCCTGCACCTACAGTAGCAGGAGCTAAATTTAGTTCAGGAAAGCAGCTGCTTTTTCCTTCCCTGACTCACCTTTTGCTGTGCAGTCCTGTTCCTGCTGTCAGCTTCTGGTCAAAGTTATTCCTGTTGGTAAAGAATATTCTTGTTGTGTACCAAGGCACATGAGAAATGTAAGGGCTGTCCTTAGGTCAACAAAAGACCCAAGGACACCTTTTCATGAACTTTGCAAATCTGAACCTAAAACGTTTTTGAAAGGCAAACTGTTATACAATACTTTAAAATAATGCTCCTTCTCTTTTCCAATTAGCAAGGTTATTAGCAAAAACCCCAATTTTGCTTATGACTAAAGCAGTAAATAACTTTTTTTTAACACTTATAATATTGTTTTCTAGAAAGTGGAATTAATTATGCTTTTCTACAGAGAAACATCATATAAATTATGTCTTTGTGTGCTATATGGATCCTAGGGTTTTATTAAGTGACTGCATCTCCTGCAAAAGATGAAAAACTTACCAGGACGACACAGATGGAAAGGTCATTAACAGAGCTAGAGAAATCCATCTGCAAATCTCACTCTGTAAAGGTTTTATGTAACAGCTCAATCTCACTGAGATGCCATTGAATAACAGGCAGCATGCTGGAAATCTTTGAATGCTTTACAAAGCCTGGATTGATAGACAAGGGGTTAAATCATTGTATTGCTTATTGTCTGAAGGTTGAAGAGTGGAGAGTTCTAAACTGGTGATTTATTAAATATGGATGCAGTTATGATTCTTTCAAAATAAAAAAAAAAGACAGCTCAAAGAATGATTTATTCTCCATTTAACACGGTTTCAGGAATGAGCAAGTCTCCAGAAGTTCGTGAAAAATTTAAGGACTAACCATTTTTCAATTAAATAACATCAGAAAAAAGCCAGATGACAAAGGCAATAAGATATTTTTTGGTTAACTAAAGGTACCCCTTGACAACTTTAGTTAGGACTTCCCCTGTAATATTTTTACCTTCATGAGAGAGTGTGAACTGTTTCACAAGACAAAAGTTTATGAGCTGTGTAACCTGTGTCAGAGTTATCCAGCTCCCCAGATGACAGAAAGTTCCTCCAAGTCCAATGGTCTCTGTTGTTTTATGATCTGAGGTTGCAGAACTTCTTTCCAGTTCTTACCACAGTTCTGGCAAACCCAAGATGCTTAGCTGCCACTTCTTACTCCTTAGCTGGATTCACTTATTCTCTCAGGTTATCCAAATTTTCACGTTATTTACCAATTTTGCTAAATACCTGGTAAAGGAATAAACTGCAGCAATCTGACCACTAAACTTGAGCAGCACAAAATGGAAAAACCTAAATGGGCAACAGCAAAACTTACATAGCTTCACTGTTGGATTTCACTGTATTTGAGAAACCTGAGTGTAAAGCACAGATTTCTTGGCTTTGATTAATCTTGACACAATTGTTACAGCTTGCAACTGAAATTCTCCTTAAGATACAAGAATTGCAATATTGTTTTCCTACACATCTTGATGTGAAGTTGATCATTCTTAACAATTTGCATTCTCCCATTCTTCCCTTACTGCCCTGCAGAGATGAAAACATTCATTTTTCGATGTAATTTTGTATGCAAGGTTATTGGAATAATAATGCTTCCAGGGCATAGGGTGAATAGCTAAGAAAAAAAAATTAAATGAAAATAATTTAATTGCTTGGAGGAATGAAAATAAAGTCTCCTGGTTATGTCCTATTAATACCTCACTTAAATATGGATACAGTCCACAGTTTATTGTCAGCAGATGAATTTATGATATGAGATCCTTTTCATCAAAGACAAAGGTATCCCTGTTTTGTCTACTTGCAAAATATTACTTCATCCATTCCTCAAATATAGACTTTACTCTAATGCAAACTGTAAATTTAAATTCTATGCAGCACCTGCCATGGAAGTAAATAGATATTTGCAAATACCTCCCAAACAATGTCTATGGAATATCTGAATAACAGCTGAAGTGCAGGCATCAAATATGTTTGAGCCTGGGACTTCAGGACTACAGGCAGAACTGAAACTCTGTGCCACGGCTTGAAGGAAAAATAATAATGATGGGCTTTGCCACGTGAATCCCTAGAGGACAGGCCTGGTTTCTAACACTTGTAGCTTCTGCTCCTAACTCAACAAATCAGAAACTTTTTAGCAGATTTTAGCAAAATTGGATTTCTGGTATCTCATTAAGAGATGGTCAATAAAGCACAAAATATTTTTAAAATAATAATATTAAGTTAATTCCCTAAGAATTGCTGATGAATCAAAAATGCACCTCCAGCAATTCTGTATACAAGGAACTTTAGCAGCAGAAGCTAAGTTAACAAGGAATAAAATACAATTTAAAGACTTTCAGCACAGTCTGGTCTCTTGCCACAAATTTGCACAAATATTCCAACATCAAAGAGAATCCAGGTACACAGCAGCAATGGCATTTCTCTTTTATTTTGCTTTTTGACTGGCCAGAAGCTCTCAGGGTTGCTGTTCCCTGAGATTTCCTCGGGGTTGCTGTTCCCCGAGGTAATAAGGTTTTTGGGCTTCTCTTGCCCAAAGAAATCCACGCCAGTGCCAGAGAAGACAAGCTGAGTCCGATAATTCGTGTTTCCAAGGTTGTTTATTCTTTCTTTATCTCTCTGTTCTGTCTCTGCTCTGCAAGGCATCCCCAGCAGAGCGAGACACACGGCGAAGACACGTGGGACAGAGGGTCCGGACTTTATGTACTGTCCCCTCGACCCAATCACCATTCAAAACATATTTTTTATTTACAAAATCTTACCAATACTTACTACCCATGTTAACATGTCACCTCTACTCTAAACCAATCCTAAAGATACAACTCAGCAAAAGATGGGGACAAGAACAAGAACAAGGAGGACAGGGCCACTCCCTAATTCCTCCATCTTGTCTCTTCAAACCCCATATACTGAAAATCCTAACTTCTATATCTACATTCTATAATAAACTAACTACTACTTATTATAAATTCTTTCAACTGTGGTTCTTCATACAATGTGGATATTCATTCCCATGGCCAGAAATCAAGAGCAGTGTCCTCCTGGGCTCTGTGTGAGGCTGGCTGACCCCCTTGTACAGATCCCAAAGCCCCCTGTCCGGTCTCCAAACCCTTCAGGGCAGCCAGAGGGGTGTCCTGGACTCCAACAAGAAGCAACCAATAAATTGAAAATACTGAACAAAAGGACTCTTCAGCAGGACTAGAATGCAATTGAAAACACTAGCAAGGACTTCTCCCCATAGCTGAATCCCAAGAAGCATTCTGTGCATGTGTTTGTGTGCTGGGGTAAGAAACTGCAACTTATCCATTGCTTGGGCGTTTAAATAAAATATTTAAATAATTTAAACAAAGCTATGAATGCTAAGAAATTGACCTGCTATTTCATGTGTCTGCTTTTGAAGTGAAACTGTTCTGTTTATGCAGAACACTTGTTCTGTTTATTCTGTGCCCCTCAAAACAACAGACAGACTCACAATCTGTGAAAACCAAGGACTAAATGAGGAGCAAAGAGAACTGGAGAACCTGAGAAGTAACTAATGTGTTTTATCCTTGCCTCAGGTCACACTCATGCACAAAGCAATTACTAAAGGATTATCAGACAGAAGCAAGCACAGACAGTTTTATTTCCTGTCACCTCTACACTTCTGTTGGTGAACATGCAAGCCTTACATTTCAAAAGAGTCCAATAAGAAAATCAGGTCATATTCAGGGGGAGTTATATTTGACAACACATTCATCACTTAATGTGGTGGGTTGACCTTAGCTGGGTGCCAGGTGCCCACCAAGCCCCTCTCTACCTCCCCTTCCCAACAGGGGAGATTTAATACGACACAAAACAAATTGTGGGTTAAGATAAGGCAATTTACTAAAACAGAAGTTTGTGTGTGCACAAAGAGTGAAAAAACCAAAAATTTCATTCTGTACTTCCCATCAGCAGGCAGTGCCCATCCACTTCCTGGGAAGCAGGGCTTCAGCATGGAAGTGATTGCTTGGGAAAGCAAACACTGTAAAAAATGGATGCAACGCCTTCCTCCTCCTCTTCTCAACTTCTATATCCGAGCTGATGCTGTACGGTGTGGAATGTCCCCTTGGTCAATCTGTGTCAGCTGGCCTGGTTGTGTCCCCTCCCAGGACCTTGCCCATGCCCTTGCCCATGCCCATGACCTACTCCAGGCAGGTGGGAATGATGGAGAGACAAGGCTGGTGATCAGCACCCTTCATCTCCCAGTGCAAACACAGACCTGTGAGGGCTGCTGGGGAAACCAACCCCAGCTCCCACACACCAGTACACCAGAGAATAACATTTTACACTCATTTCACATAGTTCTGTTCAAATGCAGTACTTTGCTCTGAATGTATAGATTTCATACATTTGATACATTTCATACATTTCATACATTTGATAGGAAGGTGGAAACAACAGAATGCGAACACCAAGGCAAAACTACTAAAGAAGAACACCCAGGAAAACATCAGTGTCGCCTTGTTAGGCTTAGGTTATTGTTAATATTGAATATAGAAACAGTCCTCTTTTTCAGGAATCAAACTATTACTGTAGTGGTTATAAATAACTACTATATTTATTTACTTTAAAAATACAGAGCTCTTGGGAAAAAGAAAAAGGTTGCTATGTATTTCTCTAAATCATATTATTGATCTTTACAGATAAAGAGTCCTTATTTGAATACTACAAATTATTTCACCAGATTAAAAAAAAAATTAAAAAGACCATAAAACTTTTAGGTTATTGAAATGTAACCATAACATGTACATTTCTCATATTCTTACTGAAGCTCTGCAATTCACTGAAAAGTTGAGAGATCCATGTTCTTCTTCCTTCCATATCGAACATCTAGATTTCATTGCCAAACTCCTGCTCACTGATGCTCAATCAGTATGCTCAAAAAACATGAAGTCCTAGGGGGATAAAAAAAAAGAGGAAACAATACAAAGATTTCTTAAATGTGGTTCTTAGTTCCAAGATGCCCTGTCTGCATTGCAAGATGTACACCTTCCTCTAAGAAACCTGAAAGGCTGAGAAGGTGGGGGCACATTTGGGTCTCTCAGAGTGGGACATCCACAAAGACAGAAAGATGGTGAAAGACCAACATGGGAACTTTTAATTTACCACTAGCCAAAGCTATGCTTCCTTTACTCAGGATTTCTGCCCTTTGTTCAACCTGACTCATTCCCTCTCATTTTACTCAGACTGGAGCCCATCACAATACTGGCTATCTTTAGTTTACTGGTGGGGCCCCATTTCTGTGCCTGAAAGCCCAGGTTGCTCACACTGGCTAATACTGCACCTCATGCACTTGGTAACATAAGAGCACACACAGCTGAACAAAACCTTGTTCATGCACAGGGCTGCCAGAGGTTGGTGAGACCTTTCCAAGTGCAAGGTGCTTCATGTGCCCCTGTCCTGCCCATCAGCAGCCCAGCCAGCACAGAAGCAGTGCATGTTTTGAAATGGTACCTTGATGCAGAATTGTACTGTTAGGTGGAAAGAGGAGTGTATTCCACACTGTTTCCAAAGAGAAAAGTGAGCTGCACTGCCCTACTGACAGTCTGAGTGAAGTGCTTTGAAGCGCTCTGACAAGTCCAAGGAGCTGAGCCTCCACAGAAGTCCCTTCATTTGGAAATTACTGCTCTGAGAGCATTAATCCTGCTCAATTCACGTGCTTCCAAAGAGACTTGGGAGGCAGTGGCTGCAGCATTCAGCTGTCCACAGCGGGCTGCTCAGGCTTTGGATGGGTCTTTGGCTACTGCTAAACAGTATTTTTCTGGTTTCACCATCCATAAACTAGCTTTCCTCTGCTAATGAGTCTGTAAGAAATCTTCCCTTTTCCTTTTTTCAGTCCCACCAAATATGAAACTCTCCTTAAATACAATTAGCACTTCATGTAATCTAGAATAAGCTTCTTGTCTAAAATAACTCTGTGTTGCCCATGTGAAGGAGCTCAAAATTGACTCCTTTACCATCACAATTTAAATATGGAGATGAAAAAGTTTATGTTCATGTATGAACATAATGCCAGACTTACGATAAGGAAGCAAGCACCAATCATGACAGCTTTCATTCTCACATCAAGGTCCATTGGGAATGAGATTCCAAAGTTATCTGTATCTGTAAATATTTCCTGCGCAAGACCAGTCCACTTCTTAGAAATCCTCCCAACGGCACAAGTCTCATCCACAGACATCACCTATAGTTTAACATAAAATTTAAAAAAGCATCGTCAAAGCTGTCATTCATAATTTTCCCAAATCCATTTTGGAATAGATCCATTTAAAAGCTTCAGAGTGTATTTTAATTAATACAGTTATTGAGTACAAGGGTTTGTACCAAAAGGCAATCAGATTATCAGAAAGTTGGTCTAAAGTATTAGAGCCATGAACTTGATTCTGAATCTGACTGGGAAGCTCAATTCCTTGATGGTGCTGGGATACAGCAACCACATGCACACACTCTGCTGGAAGTGGTGTCTTTTAGCCAAGACAGTGAATTAGTTTCTCCTGCCATGCATCAGGAGCTGCTCAAGTGAAAATTAAACAAATTACATTCTTCTGTTCAAAAGCAGAGATTAGCCCTCTGGCAACATTATATTTTTACAGTGAGATCCAGTGTTCTGGGGCATGTAAAAGATTATTTTCCAAAATAAAGTGATATAAATTTGTTGTAGTAACTATTTGCAGCATCATTTTAAACATTAAATTGTGACCTTGTATATCTTTCACTTAATGTCCACAAAAACAAAGTTGCATTAATCAGTGTTATTTTAAAAGGAAAGTTGTAACTCCTCATCCATTCAACTCTATATTTCAAGTCTAAATTAAGTTACTAGTTCATTGAATGATTATTAGATGATTAAATAAGTGGTTGAAGGAAGTAATTTTAATAAATACCTGATACAGCTGACTATATTTTTCTTAGAGCCTGACATAACAGATTCAAAAAGATTTTGCTACTAAAAATTTTAATTAAGTGAATTTGTGCAGCCACAGGGAATTCTCAGTGATCACTGATGATTGGCTTTAACACTTCACCTCTGGAAGTCTGTCTGGTTTATTTAGAGTAATTTAGGTATCTAGAGAAATCATTTGATTATACCAGCATTAAAACATGCAATTACTTTATATGTACTACAGTTCAGTTGACAGGTAGTAAGTTGAGCAACAAACTAACATCAAAGTCCTATCTGAAAACAGACACATGCAAACAATTTTTACATTGCATACCTCAAAATTAATGTCCTCACAACACTGGCACATAAAACATGGGCCATTAATTTTCAGTATATTCGTTTTTTTCTCATCTTGAATGGTAAACTTTGGCAGGTAGACGTGACAGTTCTGGACAACATAACCAACAGTTGTTCCTGGAGGTGACTGGACTTCCAGCTTAACAGGGAAGAGAAAACCTCCAGGTGAATGATTATGTTTCCATATACTAGTGAGACAAAATCCACATCAGCACACAAATGAAGAACAACCTTTTTTTCCACAATCACCTGGCCTTACAAAGTATTTTGCTGCAGGTGTTTTCAGAAGACCACTCAGATTGTAGGCCTCTTACTCGGTTTTTGCTTTCAGGAAAACATTAAGAGACTCACTCCTCAGGCTCTGGAGCTCACAAACTATACATCTCCAATATAAAGCCCAAAGTGCAGTGAAAGAAAGGCAGGGAATATCCCAAAAGAATTCAGCGAAGGCATTATAGGGTGCAGCTACTACAAATGCCTCAGCAGGAGCTCTGAGTAGGCTGAGATTTAGAGTTTCAGAAGTTGCATCATTCCAGAATTATGTTAGTATTTTAAAAATCTCATTATCTCCTGTGTTGAATGTCACTTTCAGAGCTGTAAAATGAAAACTCTAGCTGTTATTTTATGAAAGCTGTTGCCTTACTCTTCCATTCCGAGTCCTTCCCCAGATTTTACCACCAGCCACAAATTCTCTGACATGCTGTTCAATCAGATTTTTCATTACCACAACCAGAATTGGTCAGTGAGTCCTTGCTTCTTCCCAGACCAAGAACCCCACACACAAATCCCACAAATCTCTCTTCCCACACCTTACTGGCAAACCCTGACCCATCACCTCACCTCCTGATTCAAGACAACCCCGCCTTAAAACTGCACAGGAGGTGCCTGTCCCAGGAGAAGGAGGGCAGTGAGAGGCAGCAACTCACCTCCTGCAAGCAGCAGGGGCAGCAGCAGGAGGAACATCGGAGAGGTCTCTGCAGCGTTATCACCTCGCGGCCCAGGTTGTCAGTAATGCGCATGCTGAAGGGCCGGGCTGACCCACAGCAATTCCTGGTGAGGCAGTCATTGACCTCTTCTGCAAAGTACACCCTTTGTCCCAGTGCATTCTTGAGCTCATATTTGTTCTTTGTTTCAAAGCCAGTCACAACTGAAAAATGGGAAAAAAACCAGCTCAGTTCCTAGGAGTGTCTGGTCAGACACTCTGTGCTAACCCTGCAGCTGCTCTTTGGGAAGACAAGCCTCGCTCAAAGTCTGTCAGAGGCAGCTTCTGGCAAAGGGAAATGACAGGAAAGAACCCTCAAGCAGCAAAGCCTGACAGAGAAGTTTAGAGGGAAGAAGCCACGATGAACCAGGACAAATGGAGATTCCCATCTGTCCCCAGTGTCCCCCCCAGCCACAGGCACCTGAACAAGCACCACCATTACCAATAACACAGCAGGGAAGGTTCTCAGGGGACACCTGAATGGATAAGAGGTAAAGAGAATTGTGAATTTGGGGATGAAGCTAGAAAAGGGCACAAGTATGTTCAGAATTAGAAAGCCACAAAAAGCTCCCTCAGTCAAGATTTACAGCAGCATACATCGAAAGCCATAAGAGACAGGACAAAAATTTTAATTAATTTCTATAACAAGTGAAAGCACTCTTATGTTTTAGAAAGAACCATAAAGAAAAATGCATCAGCAACATTAGGTGTCAGCTGGGATGTATGGTCCATTTTAATCCTTCTATTTGAAAGACATTGATAATAAAACTTGGGTGTTCTTAAAGCACAGAATGAGGGGAGCAGAAGGAAAGCCATTCAGTTTGCTAGAACAGCAGGATTGCCTGTAAAAGGGATCAAAGTCACATGCCAGTCCATGGAATTAGGTGGGATATGACAGGACAGAAAACAAGATCTTTAAGTGAGGAGGAGAGGAGGGTAGAAATCATTGTTAACAAGTAACATTGGAAACGCATGACTTCATCTATAACTAACTATATATCAACTATAGCATCTATAACCAAGGTTATTCAGTTGCATTGCTGAGTATCTTTTGAGATATAGAACCCACTGAAAATCTTCTTCCCTCCTATTTTCTCCTTCCTCTCCTCCACTTCTTCAGGACTTCTGCAGGAATTAACAGGTAATACAAGAAAGACAAAAGTGGTAACCACCTTAAAAACATAGGGTCAGGGAAAGCCTAAACTTTACTGTTCTTGGGATTATTAGATTTAAATACTTTGTACTTACTTTCAAGAACTTCAAATAGCTGATGAATTAACACCTTGTCAATCTGCTCATGGTTGAAAAATTAAACAGAATAAACAGTTAACAAGTTGCAAGTAAGGAAAACTGTAGTTTTAAGAACTGCTGATGTTTTATTTTAGAATAAAAATGTATGGATCGATACACTGAGTAGAAGCAGATTATCTACCAGTTCAGCTGGAAATAGCTCGCTGGCCTCCTTGTCCTGTCCTCTGCCAGTTTAGCAGAAGAGGGTTTCATAGCACTGGAGCTGAGGGGGGAGCTGAACCCAAACTGGTCTGGTTACAAGCACACAGGGCTAACACACCTCTGCCCCTGTCAGGACTCAGAGCCTGGCAGAGCTCTGACATCATCTCCCAGAGACTCCATACAGACAAAGCAGGAAATGAGGATATTTTAGAGCAGAAGCTCTAAGGAAAATTCAGCCTCTCCTCATCAGTGGCCTTTTTTTTTTTTTTTTTTTTTTTTTTTTTTTTTTTTTTTTTTTTTCTTTTTTTTTAGCACTTTGCAAAACTGGCAACAATACATCAGTATTAATCTTTCCAGTGCTGAGATGAATTGTATTTTACAGAACAAAGATATATTCAGTAACGTGGAAACAATTTTTATTTTCCTATTAGCATTCTCTATGCTGTGAAGTCTGACTGACAGCTTTACTAACAATATTAAGAGGTGCGAAGGAAGCATCATATAGAAAATTAAGTGCTTCTAATGTGCTAGAGGTGCCCATATGATAGGTATTTATTCTACACACCTTTCCAAAGCACATTACATCCCCCAAACAGTAACTTCAGAAATGGGAAGGATGTATGATAGCCCTGTGTCTCTCATCCTTTAGCACCCTACTTGGCAGGAAGGTACTCCATGAACAGGTGTTCCATCTCTAACAGGTATCTCTGCATTCAGACATTACAAAAGTCTTCTCTTAGCAGCCCACAAGCAGCAACTCATGCAAGCTGCAACATAGCCAGATGCTTTATTTGGCTATTTTGTGGATGCAGGCTGCTTCCCAGAGCAGCATACCCCATCTCTGGGGAAGAAGGAAGGGTGCAGGTACCTGTGTGAGGTACTCCAGTCCAGGAGGGCAGTTGGGAATAGAAGGAGGGATAGGCATCCAGATGGTCCCATCCATGGTGGGCTGGTTCTGGACAGGTGGAACAACAGATCCACCTGGGAATCCCATGGGCTGCGCCTGGAATCCATAGTTCCCTGCACCTGTGACATTTGGCATGGTAGGAGAGATATGGTTCTGAAAGTTAAATGTTGGAAAATTATTGCCCCATCCATCTTCAAAAGAGAGGTTTATTCACTGTCTGGAACTATATCCTTACACCTTATATATTTCAGTTCTGAATACAATAACACTCATGGAAGGAGTTACACTGCAGTGGGATGATTCACACAAAACCAAACCAAATAAATTTAAAAAATGCATCATTTTGAATATAGCAGAAATTTCATTTACATAGAGACAGTCAATTCAAAAACAGAAAAAAAAAATGAAGATTATTTCTAAGCAGAGAAGAAAGAGTAGTCTAAATTGCATGAAAAGCATTGGCATTTACATGCTCTCGGTTGAGCAAATGAGGAACTTTAAGACAAAGTTTTCCTGGAACTATACCTTCTACTTTTGTGAAAGGAAATGTTCTTTTAGCAAAGTTCATCTACAGTTTTCAAACCAGATGACTAGAAGACCTTCAGCCCATGACAGCTCAGCACCAAATTTCACATACATTAAAACACATGGACCAGTGTACATGAAAGATCAGCCTGTGGCCATAAACAGGCCAGTACCTCACATGATGTAAACAGTGGCTTAAAACTCATAGGGGGCCACATCACCCACCCCAGAGAAGAATCCTCCCTTTCAAAATCACTTCTTTGTCTGAGCACAGGCTCTGCCCACAAACTACCTACTGCTATTGTGTGCACACACACTCAAAATAAAAATGCTCCTGTGACCTCCATGGCACAAGCACTGAGTGCTTTTTCCTTGCTAAAGCCAAGTGTACTAGCAGACCTCAGAATGCCATGCACAAGCTTTAACTTATGAAGAGAATGTAACAGGCCAAATATTTTGCTTTTTACCTCTGACTTATGCTCTGAGCCTGATTGTTAGATATTTATTGTGATTTGGTTCTTCAGAAAGAAATCACTGCCAGAATGAGAGAAGCTGGTCAGCAGTGCTGCATTTTGAAGTGGAGCAGAAAATGAGAAGAGGGCAAGTGAGGGAAAGTGTAAGGTATAACCACCTGCAAAGTACAGCAACACAGTATGAATCAGGAACTGAATACATGCAGAACTGCAAGAGGAAAACAATTCTTTCTTCACCTCTGTATTTCTAGAGAAAAATAAAGTGAAATACTGAAGTAACGTGGTAATTCAAAAATCTGATTATCAGTAAGAACCTGCTGCACATTAACTGCAATCAGTAACACCCAGCAAACCTCCTTAGAAAACTCCCTACAATGACCACTGAGGAACACCTGACATTTTTAATTCCTACTACTGTTGGTACTGCTCAGCACATACTAACATGTCACAAAGGAAAGAAATGACTTTTCAGCAAAACAGAAATGTAAAGAAACTCTACAGAAGTAACAGCAGAGAAGTAAATTGGAGGTCATCACCCTTTTACAACCTCATATTCCCCATGCTTATTTTCTAATGGTCTTACATCTGTAACCAAGGCACCCACCTTGGTAAGTCCCAGGGATGTGCTGCGGGGGGCCATGGGGCATTGCAGGCGCTGTGGCAGGTTGAGGTCCTGGAAGAATGGAAAATGCACTCTGAGTATGGATCATTTCCTCCTACCCTGGGTGGAAGATCTCCAGCACTGACTCCTTTTCCAGAGTACACATAGAACAAAATTTAGGCAGCTGGTTTTTGTATAGCAAAAATATACATCAAGATCATATTTATGAACAATGCAGGCATCAATAAAACTTATGGAGTTCTGGTTCTCAAAGAGCAGAAAAAAAGACAGGTACTGCACAGGATGTCATGAAGACGTCACGGAATCACAGAATCATTTAGCTTGGAAGGGACCTCCTGCGATCATCTAGTCCAAGCCCTGCTCAAGCAGGGCCAGTTCACTCTGTCTGGAGCAAAGATGTCTTTGCTTATTGATATTTAGAAAGAGGCTTGAATTCAAAGCATTGCCAGGAGCTGACAGGCTGCCCTCCAGTACAGAACATGGCAGTGAGCCATTCCCCTCTGTGCAAAACCTTTTCTCCCAACTTCTTCAAGTTCAGATTGTACCAACATATGGACAGGGTTATGGATTTAAAAACATTGACCAGATTCAGTTTGTAAGTAGAAATAACTTGAATTTCAAGATTATTAAATTATTTATTATTTTTATTTAACTTCAGAAATCAAGATCTGAAAATGTAAGACCTACATTTACTAAAATATACAACTTTAAAGTGTAAATAATTTCAGGTTAAAATATTCATACATATTTCATATAATTAGAAGGTAAGCTAACAGCTAAGCTAATATTGCTTAAATATGCTGTCTTTGATGTTAGCAAAAGTTGACATTTTGGTTATATTTGGTTATATTTTTACTCACCTTGCATTGTCGTAGATCTGCTTGTAGATGTTCTGCAAAAGAGCAGTTTTGTCTCATGATTTTTTAAATACATAATTTCACACAAGAGCTATTCAGAGTTCTCTATTATTGATAAAACATATTTCCCTCTCTAAACTGTATGGGAAAGCAAAATTACAAATACAAGGACAAATAAACTTAAATATCTCAGCTTCCTTCTAGGTTATGTCTCAACTACCACCTAAGTCTGAGTTTTCTATGCCTACAGTCATGCTTTAATATCCTGAAATCATCCTCAACTCAGAAAAGCATTGGGATGTGGAAGAATCCACTGTTCAGCCATTCAGAAACACCCTGTAATTCATATGAACAACTTATTGCAGCAATTTAAGGGCAGCTAGTTCAGTGTACTGATGCTGACCACAAAACCTGCTCAGGTAAACCCTGGAGCAGCCATGCTACCACTGACCCAGTTCTTTAAGCTATTCCATTTCTCTAGTGGTACTACTAAATATTACATATTCAGTATTTGTCATGGGATAACAAAGGGTGGTTACCAACAGGAATAAAAATTAAAATAAAATAAAATAAATAAAAATAAAATAAAATAAAATAAAATAAAATAAATAACAAAACCCAACAGAACTACACAGCCCACACCAAAGACAAACCAAAACAACCCAAAACAAAACAAAATAAAATAAAACCACACATTAAAAAAACTCAAAACACTAAAAAAAAAACAAAAACACTTACTGATACCAGCTTAAACCTTGAGAGTTATTTCTTTCTCTGGGGTAATGAGTGAAGCAAGACAACAGCAGCAACTGCTATTACAGACAGATCAGGAGATCCAAAAGTGGAGGTATAAACAAGAATGATACAGGCACTCCTTTTTAATAGGATTGAAAGTTTTAAAAATAAAAAATAAACCTTGTTGTTCTTAAAAAAATACCCAGTTTAAATTAAACTATGAATATAATTTGTCTGTTATGATTCTTCTAGCTACTTCATTTCCATGAAGATAGCTGTTCAAAGCTGGAAAGTGAAACTGAAAGCAATTCCTTCCTGTTTTTCACTCCCAAGTAAAAGCAGATCTCACAGGGTGATGTCTAATTCTTCTGGAATGTCATAGAACTCTCCAAATCCTACAGAACATCCTATTTCAGAGCAGCTGATTCAGTTCCTTTTGAAACATTCCTTCTTTAATACATTTTTTTCTTCTACTTTACTAACTCTCCTTTACTAACAAAACCACCATCCTGTTTCAAATACTTTCATTGGGTTCTGGTCATAGGGTAGATTGGGATGTAGTCGCTGTATGAATGTAGGAATGTCAAGATTATAGAAGGATAAAACTAGCAAAAGATCAGTTTATACTGTGAGATGTTCCAGCAACATGAACTTCAGTGAAATACTAAGAATTACAACTAAATCCTTTGGTAAAGGGAGAATAGAGACAGAATTTGATTTGTAGAGACAGAATTTGATCTGTAGCGACAGAACATGATTTGTTTAAAAGACAGGCTTTGTAGTCATCCAGAATCTTTCATTGTCCCTACAACCACACACACAAGCCACTGTAGAATCTTAGAAAAGGTTGAAATGCTCTATAGTAGAAAGCAATAAAGATTTTACAAAGCTCAGCCTTCATTTCATCCCTAAATAGTTCTTTTTTTAATATCTGTGTTTCCTTTTGGCCACTTCCACACTTTCAGAACTACTTAACACAGCTACAGGTCCCTTAGCCTGATGTCACTAGATATGCTGGAAGTAATTCAGACATGTCATAATTACATTAACTATTGGGCTTCTGCTTTTTATCAGAAAAACAGAATACTAGCATGACAAGTAGTTTCATTTCTTATCCAGCTCACTAAATGGCTGCAAAGAGTATGATAATATAAGCTCCCACGCACAAACATGCTTCAAAAAACAGGAAGCCAAATAGCCAGGAGGCATGCAATTAGTTCACTTCTCTTTTTTTGGCACTGCATTATATTAGACTGTTCAGCCTCTGGATCTTAACGTCACCCACTGGAGAAACAGTAGGCTTAAAAATCATCTAGTTGATCTAATTAAAAGAGTTAAATTTTTTTGTCCAATTTTTGTTATTTTGTTAACAAAATATTATTCAGAGAAGGAATTAACTTTTTTTTTTGGTTCTGATGCAGTAGGATACCGTCTCCCCTTACGCTGACGCTCCTGAGGCCTGGGAGCGGCAGCGCCGGGGAGCGGCGCACCTGGCGGGCACGGGCAGGTCCCAGCCTGGGGATGCGCCCGGCTCGGCCCAGGGCACGGCCCAGGGCACGGCCCAAGGCTCGGCCCAGGGCAAGGCACGGCTGATGCCGCCGGGACCTGCCGGGTATCGGAGCGCGGCTCCAGGACCGACCCGCGGCTCCAGGACCGGCCTGCGGCTCCAGGACCAGCCTGCGGCTCCAGGACCAGCCTGCTAGGATCGATCTGCGGCTCCAGNTGCAGCCTTTGCCAGGGAGTGACTCCTGTAAAGGGATCGATTCTAACTTAACCCGCACTCTCCAGCCCGAAAACGCGCGGCTTCTCCTGGTCAGGCCCCTGCCACAGCCCTGCTAATCGTTGGCATCCCTGGGAGGATAACCCCAGGATACCTTACAGCGGTGCCTGGAAGGAATCCCGGGCGGTGAGGACGCTTAAAGCCCCAGCCAGCCGAACGTACCGTTCCCGAACCGCGGCTCCCGTCTCCCCGTGTCCCGCTGTCCCCGTGTCCCGCTGTCCCGCCGCGCCCGTGCCCGTCCTTTATCGCTCGGGCACTCCCAGCGCTGCGGGGCGGGGAGCGGGGAGGGCAAGGCCGGGCACCGGCAGGAAATTGCAGCCAGCCCTGCGAGAAACACCGGCATTTCTACATCTTTGCTCTTCGTGACATTCACTTTTTCCATTTCTATCAGCTTCAATGCCGATTATGTCCTTTAAAATTAATTAATTAATTAATTAACCTAATTTCTGCCTTTTAGTCAGAGGACATTAGGTTACATACAGGTGATAACGCCAAGTTCTATGTCCACCTTGAAAGGAGAACAAATGTATTTGGAACAATTTTACCTTGCTTATAAGGCAAGACCTTGGGGGGAAAAATATATTTATGTGGACTTCATAGTTCCAGGAACAAGAAAGAACGTACAATACTGAATTGTCTGGGAAACAATGGACTTGGAGTAAGCTGGCTCACACCCTGATTAACAGTTCTGGTAAACAGATCTTCTGTATTCTTTTTTGTGCATTCATGTCCTTCAGATTGGAGCTGCTGGTGTCCATGTATGCCTCTTCAAAGGACACTAAGTATTTTGTGTCAACCACACAA
Source organism: Hylia prasina (assembly GCA_013397195.1). Classification (NCBI taxonomy): domain Eukaryota; kingdom Metazoa; phylum Chordata; class Aves; order Passeriformes; family Sylviidae; genus Hylia; species Hylia prasina. Next base: position 341,493 of record VYXD01011013.1, read on the forward strand.
ATCTGATCACAGTAATTGGTGCATGCGTGAAACCCAAGATGGGGATTCAATAAGTGCAGGTCCCCTTGTACATACTCTGTACTCTTTGTCTCCCAAAATAAGGTCTCCCTTTCAATACTGCACTTTCCATAAGCAAAACCAAATGAAAAAAACCCCAAACTATTATTCTAGCCCTGCACTGGATTTCACCTAAACACCAGATTTGACAGGGATTTGGGGGTTTTACTTTGCTTGTTTCATCAGGTACAGAAGAATCTAATCTAAAGCTGACTAGCATTTTCCCACACATCTGCAGAGTCCACTAAGAGGATTAATAGCAGACACCAAGAAATAGGTTTTAAACATCTCTTAAGAAACAGGTATAGAATTATTTTGACATGGTTGGGAAATTGGAAATGCATGGTAGCTTTTGATACAACCCTTCTTTTTTACAGGAATATAGCGTAGTTATATTTAGCTTGGTTCAGATTTATACACTGAAATTCAAATTGTATAGGCCAGCAAACATGATTTTTGACATAGAGATGAATGTTGTTTCTTAGATAAGAATATCATTGCCCTATCAGAGAGAACAAAGCAGCATCTCTCTTCCTTTCACACATCTGTAAGTAGGAAAAAACCCATTCACCTGCAGTGGCAGAAATAAAGATGCCATGATTCACAAAATACAAAGTAATTTATCAGTCTTTCCCATATCAAATAATGTTCCAGTTCTTTTCTTATCTAGCTAGGATCATTGATATTGTAGCTGACAGTCACTGCTTTCCTGTTAGATCAGGGGTTGAAATGGTCAGTACCTTTTTATTTTGTCCAGTGAGCAGATTTAGTCAGCAGGGGAATGCCTAAAACAATAAGAAGTTGGAATTGTTTCAAGAGAAATAAGAAAACGACCATGCTCCTAGTAATTTAGTCTCTTAAGTTTAAGCATGTTTACCTGGAGAAAAAAAAAAAAAAACAACCTTATTTGTAGATCCTTGACCCTGATTTCTAGGATTTCTATGTTGCTTATGGTCTGGACATTCAGAGCATTACTTTCTACTCTTTAAACTTCTGATCCTCCTGATATTGGCTCCTCATCTGGTCCTGTGGTGCCCAAGGCCAGAAGTGGGATCAGTTCCTCCACCCACTTCTCAAGCAGAGGTCTCCAGTAACCTGGAGCTGAGGTGATGAAAGCAGCTCTCATCTTTCTTGCTAACATTCCCCAACCAGCTCCTTTTTCCTCAGTGCTCACACATTTGCGTGAGGGGACCTGGGAGGAAGTTCACTCAGGGTTGTACATGAGAGCAAACTTTGTGCAGCTCAAAGTCTGTTTAACTGCATATAACCCAGGCATGGCATTGTTTGCACTGATAAAGGGAATAAAAGTGGTTACTGAGGGGTTTGCCTTCTGTGCCTGCGGACACAATCCCACAGAAGACTCCCTTCTCCAGTGTTTGTAATCTGGAAAACAAACCTGGAATAGCAAGCAGACATGGGAGATAAAATAAACTGAGAGTAGTTTTGTCTTTACAGAAAAGACATAGGATGTGTGGTTTGAGGCACAAACTTGAGGGGGCTACCAGGAAATAAATTGAAAGAACAAAAGAAAAAAAAGGAACAGAGGAGAAAGAAAGAGAACAAAGAAAAAGATTTCTCTCTGTGGTGGGCACAGAAAAGCTCCTGAGCTGCACAGGCAGGAGCACCAGCACAATTTTTTTTCTGCTGTTTGCCATCCTTCACTTGTGCACATTTTGGGAAAACCTTTAATTGTTACAAATAATGTTTAAGTCTTGTGAATTCCTTTAGCTTACAGTGCTTAGGCCTGTTTTCACGTGTGCAAGGAATATCTTAGCCTTAAAAAACTGTGGGCCTCAGCAGTGGTGCTGGAAGGTGATTTAAATGCACAGTAGAAGTGACAGGAATGTTTAGCATGTATGTATGAGTTTGGGGAAATGTAAAGAGTTTGAATTAGTTACATAAATATAAACTCATCTCTTCTCTAGCTGTGGTGCAGGGTTAGGCAGAGACATCCCCCTCATGCCTTGTACTGAAAATAAGTGATTCCACTTTCTGATAGTGAAATTACAGCGTTAGTTTTATTCCCAGCTTTTGATGACAAAGTGATACAATTTTCACAATATTTACAACTTGATTAGAACGTTTAGATTTTAAAAGACTGCCTCCAGCCTTACTATGCACATGTAAGGAATCTTCTCCAGAATCAAGAAGTTATTTTACTTTTTTCCATTTATACTACATGTTACATCCAAACCAGTAGTGGTTTTGAAAGCAGGCAGGCAGATAATGTAATGTTCCAATAGGCAACATCTACTATCCTATTTTAATGCAGCATGATGAGTCTAGCATGAGTCCACCACCAGCGTGACAGACGTGATGTACGTGCAGCAAAAGACAGTTTAAATCCAAGCATTTTAAAAGTAGATAAATTGCTATTCCTAGTATTACCATTACTATTACTATTTCTTTGATGTGGAACTGTGAAAATGGATTCCATCCTACTAACTTTTGACAGGCATCTGACATCCCCTGAATCTCAGTGTAGCTCTCCTTTTGTTTTGGTAGTTAGGCCTTCACTAATTTAATGCAATAGACATTCATGAAGCCAGAAGAAGCAGCTAATACATCATCTCACATTAAAGATTTGTAATTGTGAAATTGTAAGCAGGCTTGTTCACATATTTGATTTCATTTAACAATGTCAAGACAGTCATCAAGCCTCCAGTCTAACAAATGAGGGTTTCCTTTGAGAGGGAAAGTGGGTGAAAATGGGTTTAGTGTTGTAGTGTCTTAGTTAATTCAGCATCCAGATAACATCAGTGGACAGTTATGAGTTCCAAACCACATAAAGTAGCATTCCTTGTATTTTTATGTATCCTGAGGAGCAACACATCCCCCTGGGCTGTCACTAACAATCTTAATAATCACTCACAGAGGAAAAGCAATTCCCACAGAGAGCTGTCAGCCATCACCATCAGTCCTTCCTGGAGATATTCGAATACAAGGGGAAAACAACAACTGAACAACAATGGAAGCAATACCACACATTTGGTTTTGCTACTAAATGTTTTTGTGCCACAGCAATTTCTTTCTCAGACTGAGAAGGAAGCTAAATAAAGTTTTACTGCTGCCAGTCATGCAAGGTTTTGAATGTCAGCACGGTAGATGAACTGGCATAAGCTGCTTTGCAGTCAGAAAATGGGATATTGGGAGGAAAAGAACAGCTCGACATAAAGAAATAGGCCATTACAGTTTACAGCATTTAGGATTAACTGTGGTACCAACAGTTTAAAATGCAGCTTGTGTAAATCCTGTTTTCTGCTAAAAGGATATTGCTATTGCAAAGAGAGACTTACAGGGAACATTTTCCTAGGCATGATTTTGTTCCTAAAAAGTATAAGTAATACCACAGCCTAATTAATGATGTACAGCAAAAATCAAGTTAGAACAATCCCATCCTGGGCAGACATCCAGCTCTGTATGTCAAAGCTGGCACTCTGAACTCCCAGGCTGCTCAGTTATCTGTGTTTGTGCCTTTTTGGTGGAGAAGGAGGGGTCTGAAGGTTTTTGCAAAGTTCTTCCATTTAAGTGCTGTTCAGGCAACACTGACTCATACAGCAGCAGAGATTACAGCAGCAGTGTTAGGGATCCTTGAACTCTCCCTCCCCCCCCTTTTCTCACAAGCACACACCATGTGTGGGTGGGATTCACTGGCCAAACTGCTCTGGAGCCAACATTGCTGCGCCTCTGTGGACCTGGAATCCTCTAAAGCAGATGTGTCAGGACACCACTGGCCTTGAGGTGACATTCCCCTTTGAAAAGGAACACAGAACAAGGAAGCCTGTAAGCTGCAGCCCTTTGCCTTGGTGCACAGGGTACCTCTGGCTCGAGGGCAGGAGTGCCCTCTGCTCCCTTTGCCCATCCTCTGGGGCCCCTGCTCAGCAGCCACACCTCTGAGCACAGCAAAAAATGTAATGCAGCCCCCACATCTGCTTCCATTTATAATATCTTAATCTTTTGCACACTAGCATTGCATTTGAATTCAGCATTATGAAAAAAATGATGCCTTTTAACCTTACATTCTTGATTAGGCACCCTTGGCTTGTTCAGGAGCTGCTGATAAAGGAGAAGTTGGGTTTGATTGTGCTGTGATATACACTGGCACTTTTATCAACATGAAGACAAGTAGAGCAATACTGATATACAGAACCAGGCTGAGGAGAGGATGTTATTAAAACCAATGAAGTCCAAGTTAATGTGTTTCATAACAAACTCATCTGATAAAAATGTACAGGGACCTTGAGGCTTCCGTTAATTAAGAAGATAATTAAAAAGTTGTAAATGTAGAAGGACCACTAGATCTGCAAGAGTTTATGAGGTGAATTTACAGCTCAATTAAGAATGAAAATTGAGGAAGCCCATCACCAGGCACTGCTTCTTACACAGAAAGAAGCTGGGGGATTTGGGGAAGTTTGGGAGCTAGAGAGGAGAAAACATAGGAAAAGGAAAATGGAAAATATTTACATCAGATATAAATCCTGTTCACTATTAAGACCTAGTCACCAATGTCAGGTACTGTAAACTCTTTCCTTATACGGATTACCTGGAATGTGGAATAATCACACATGAAGAAATTGCTCATCAAAGCAGAGGCCTAACGCTCAGGCCAGAGCCATTTCCTAGAAATCCCAAGCACAGCTTTCAGGAGGTTCGCATTTAGTCCTATTATTTCCTAAATCAGGTTTGCCAGATTTGTTACTCCGAGCCCAGAAGGTTTTTCTCCCTGGTTGCTACATCATGTGGTATTACAAATTGTATTTGCCATCCAATTTCTGATTCAATTTTTTAGGGTAATTGAGCTGCCGGTTGTTACTGATCAGGCTGTTACAGATGCCCTCTCCTCTCTTCTCCTCTCCCCTTAACCATTCCCTCTGGCAAAGCAGAGCAGGTTGCAAACACGCTGCCTGTGCTGATGGAACTCCCAGCTTCCCTTGGCTGTGACAGGTTTGCTGTGTGCTGCCAGAGGACACCCTGCCACGGACACACACCATGAGCCAGCCCTGCCCAGGCGCTCCTGCACTGCTGCAGGACCAGGACCCGTGGTCCTCCTGATCCTGAGAGGTGCAACACCTGCACTTGCAGCTTCTGCAAGCTGGATGGGATTAGGTGGCCTATGAAGTCTTTGCAGGCAGGCTCTGCAAGTTTCTGGAACCAATATATATCCCTGAAGGAGGTTTTCAAAATTGAAGTAAAAGTATTTTTCATACTGGTATTTATAATTATTCTATACGGTTTTCTTTCAGTGATTTTTCCCAGAATTTCCGGCTATTTGATTTCTTTCTAATTAGATCTATATTAGCATTAATGAGCATTTTCTACGGCTTTACAACAAATGTTTTCCACCATTTCTAGTTATTCTCTCTGAACTAATCATATAAAATACTTGCTGTTAGAGCTGTCTACAGTTGCACTGGACTCATCTGACAGAATGCCTTATGACCTGATCCAAACCCTAACATTTCTTTTATCAGGCTTCAGTGAAACCCTGTGGTTTTAATGCTTCACTGAGGTGCTGGAACTCTAAAACCTACTACATCAACCAAAACTGCAGCTAGGATAACATTTTTGCTTTATAAATTAGACACTGAACAAAGCTATTTACAAAATTTACTTTCTGGGACATCATGGGAAAAAGAGAAGAATCTGAGACTTTTTCTTTTTTTTTAACTAGATCTGCAATGATATATCTGCTTCAGGAATGGCTTCTATTTCAGTTTATTAGAATGGTTTTAGGTTCAAAAGTTCACCATGAAAGCTAACACATATTTGTAGTAATAAATATATATGGTGTTAGCTCATCAATGCTGCATGAGGCATTTTGCATCTCTGCAGATTTTCTTGAACATTTTTTCTCTCAATCATATCTTATCAGTTACATTGATGAAGTACAAGATAAAAGAACATTTTAGCTTGAACAGATCAGCAATGCAGTAAAGAATTATGACTTCACTAAGCAGGTGCTTACTTTTAGCAGAGATTGATAATTCTTTTCCATTGAGAATGTATTTGTAAAGACCATATTAGACTTCACTTCTGATTGAAAACATTCATTTACTCTTAGAAATATCTTACTTTCCTTGTGTTTTCCTCCACCCCCTGCTAATTTTGTTCTCATACTCTTTCTTTAGCTCATGTTACCCTGATTTTGGAGGGATTTGTTTCCATCAGACTCTTCCTCCTCCCAAGCTCCACAATCATTTACCCCTTCCCTTTTGACAGGGCCAAGGGTCTTACCCAGCGTGGTGACAATTCAGCTAAAACCTCGTGTCCAGTGAAACCCCTCAAACACAGCACTGGCAGGAGAGAAATGCAAAAGACCACAAGAGTCAAGATAAACCATTTTATGGGGCTGTTTCAAATGAGCACGTTAGTCAGATCATGCACATATCTTTTTTATGCCGCAGCCATAAAACCACACCTCTTTATGACAACAGCAGGTTGTATGGAAGTCCAAAGCATAAACGCATGGGAAGAGGTAAATTCAGCTGTTGATAAAACACAAATCAACAAAACACCTGGTCCCACTGGTTCCAATCACTGCACCTAAAAGCAAAAGTATCACTTTACAGAAGTTTTTGTGGATCACATGCACTTGCTTTATTTAGATGTTACGCCTCCTGGCACGGACGATCTTGCCATAGCAAGTGGTGTTTCTGTGCTCTTATTGACCAAAGTATTTGCCAAAGACACACTTGCCTGTTTGCACAAGGGCTTCTTTCTACAGTCCTACCTAGATTTCATGTCACTTTTCCTCATTTTATTGCCCTAAGACCTTCACATCATCTCCTCACTCACTGTTTGCAGTTATTGAGCAAAGCACAAAGCAAATGCACCCATTCAACCTTTTTCCTCAGTGGCAAGGACAGAACCAACCACACTCTGTGTGTTTTTAACACTGCAAGTACTGGATTGGTATCACAATGATGAATCCTGTATGACCATCCACAGCAGACAAAAGACATTTAATGACCCATATTTCAGATCAGCAAAAGGAAAAGAATATCTCTGATCTTCTATTAGGCTCAATTAGGAAAGGGAAGTGATCAAACAATGGGACTGCACTGACTTTGTGAAGGCAATATCCATTGTGCCCAGGAGGATGAAATACACTGTACACCACTAATTCTTGGCAGGACTTCACTCTTCTGCGAGTTTTTATTTCATTTTATATCAGGCCCTTGAGAGTCTGAAAGGGATAAAACCAGTGATAAAACTCTTCCTGATAGGGAACCATTTAATTAATTTATTTACCAAATTGTTAAGTAATAATCCACTTGTCCTGGCTTCTGCTAAACTTGTTTTTATCTCAACTGTTGCATTTTCAGGACATTGAAGTCATGCTGCTCTCATATGGTAGGCTTACTTAAGTGAAAACATTTCAAAATCCAATATTTGAAACTGTTCCAAACTCTAAGGAGTTTCAAATGCACACAGTTCTTGGTTTAAATATTAATATTTTTTAAAGTCCTTTGAATTTCAAACCATAACATTTGTAAACCAGTCTTATTTTTAAGGATTCCAAGTGCAGTGCTGCTGACTCAGTCCTGGCCAATGCCAAAGGCTAAAGAATGCACCCTTGTGGGTCTTTACCCAGGTGTTCTGAGCCTTAATCTGGAATTATTTGGAACTAGAGATAGGAGAGAAGATTAAATAAACAAATTCTACAATGATTTGGGCTGGAATGGACTCAAAAGTTCATCTTGGAGCCATGGGCAGGGACACCTTCCACTATCCCAGGCTACTCAGGACTCCATGCAGCCTGGCTTTGGACACTTCCAGGGATGGGGCAGCCACGGCTTCTCTGGGCAACCTGTGCCAGGGCCTCACCACCCTCACAGTAAACAATTTCATCCTTGTAGCTAATGTAAATCTGCTCTTTTCCAGTTTAAAACCATCCCCCCTTGTATTGTCACTACACACCCTTGTCAAAAGTCCCTCTCCAACTTGCATATAGCAAGTTTAGGTACTGAAAGGTGCTATAAAGTCTTGCTGGGCCTTTCTCTTCTGCAGATTGAACAATCCCAGCTCTCTCAGATTGCCACAGAAAGTCCTCTGGATTATTAATTATTGACATTTTTTTAAAAAAAAAAAGTCTTTTTTTACTCGTATCCTATACCCTCAGCACACTATCCTATACATAATAGCCAAAATATCTCCCCTGGATTTGCAAAGTAAATAGGATTTTTCTTTTTTAAATAAAACAGTGTTTTGACACTTTGGGTTCTTCAGGGAGCCCAGAAGAAATTTTTTTAAAAAAGGCTCAAAACTTTCTCTTGAATTCTAGAAAAGTGTGAAGCATACAAGGTATTTCTCATAGTGATCCTTGTTCTGATCCCAGGCTGCATTTCTTTTCTCAGTCCTTGTTGATATAAATGGACATTATCATGACAGCTGTTTAAAATTATTCCTGATGACAAATAGAATTTTTCAAGGGTCTAGAAAAGACACATGGATAGAAAACCGATACAGTCATTAGCCTCTTCCAAAATCCACCCAAGAATTCTGCAAGCAATCCATAAATGACTAAGAAAAGACTTATGAATCAGTACTGGACCTTGACACATGCAATATGACGTTTCCTTCAGGGCTTTGGGCAACGTGGTCTGGTGAAAATGTCCCTGCTCATGGCAGGGAGGTGGAACTAAGTTTCTTTGAGGATCTTTGAGGTTTCTTCCAATCCAAACCATTCTGTGATTCTATGATCTGGGGGGGATAAGGGACGGGGCAGAAAGAGAAAATGCCCATGGTCATTTCTAGACATAAACAGGTATTGGTCACAGAGCAATGTCTGCAACAGAAGCTTGCCGGATGTTTCATGATTTCGTTGTTGCTGTGTATGGGTTTTTCTAATACAAAACGTCAGAAGTGTAAATAGAGCACTTACCTAATGTGACTGGAACAGAGGAAAACAAGTCTTTCAAATGTGTATCTTAAAGTGGAAAAGTACATCAAGTTAATGAGTCATGATGAAATGACTTGCAGGTAATTTTTCCTTCAATACTCACCTTGAGTTGAATTAATCTAGGATTTATGATTCTAACATAGAATATACCATTCTAATTGAAAAGAAACCGATAGAGTTGAGGGTCAGAAGGAGGAAATTTCATTTCTTTTTTTTTTTTCCAAACAGCTCCACTTAGACAAATCTATTAGAAAATATGCATTTTGGATGATTTCTAAGTTTGTCTAATCTAAAACAAATAACCAAATTGACACAAAAAGATTTTTTTTAAAATACACACAGCAAAGTCTATGAAGAGAAGTACTTTTGCATCCACCAAATTATCAGACAACCAAAGAATCTCAGAATTTATAGCAACTCTGTGTCTTCACTCTGTTACAGGACGTGTCTGATCTTCCCACTTGCTGGTGCCACCTGGTTTGTGGCACTACAGGGGATTTCCCCCCCTCTGCCTCAGCACACAGTGATAGACCATCATGGCATGACCTTTTACCATAGAAACCTTCTACCCTTCTAGGTACACCACCAGACAGCAATCTCCTTTACACATGGCACTTTCTGTTGCTGCAGAAGGTGGGGAGTGTCCTGGGGCTGGGGCTTCTCCTCTGTCCACCTGCAGAAGCTGGAGAGATGCTCCAGGTGCAAAAACTAGGTTGGCTACTGACCAGAGGAGCTCACCTTTTGCAAGACTGTGTTCTGCCCATCCCCTGACCAGATCTCATAAAATAAACAATGTCTCACCCGTAAATTGCAGGCAATAAAGATAATCCAGTATCGTGTGGCAAGGGTTTAATATCAGACAGAGAAAATAAAATCCTTCTGTTAAGAGTAGAATTTAATTGGAGGTTAAAGGTATGCTGAACTTCAATCAGCATCCTGGGTGCAGCTTATGATGTGTGAAAAGCTAAATACTGTCATAATGAGCTGTTGCTGCCATCTACTGAACACAAGGAGTGTGAACTACACAGATTTACAGTTTGGCTACTGATCAAAATATTTGCTTGGCTGGATTAAGTAAAATTTCTGTTTCTTTAGAGCAATCATGTTTATTTCTAGATGATGTCCAGGACATGAATTTTCTTTAGGAAAATATTTGTGACCCTTTGGGAGATTCTGAATTCTCCTTTGGGAGCCACTCCTAGACTGTGGGGGAACTGTGAGCATATTAGCTCCCATAATGTGAAACATATTGCTATTAATCAGAAAGAGTTATTTGTTAGAGCTGCAGGTTATTACGCTCTTAGAACACATTAGCTCTTCTTGAGCAAGATCATGCAGAATCCATAAACTTGCTGAGGATGGACACCTGCCCTTGTGTGGCAGCTGTGGTTTAGATGAACAACCTCCCAGCAGGAAAAGCACTGGCACTGGCACTGAATTTCTGCAAGGATGCTGAAGGTGGCACAGGGGTCAAGCAGGCTGCTGAGGGAGTTCTAAGTAGCAAGAGCTATCCCAGCCCCACTGCTTGTTCTATCCAGGGGATGAGCCTGTTCTTGGATGTCCCAGAAGCTGCCTCTGAGTGTAAACAGAGACATTCAAACACACTCATATATACACACATTAACAGCAGAAATCTCTTGTATTAAAACAAAAAACCCCAGCAATAAAGTCACTAAGTGTGAGAAATCCAATTAGTTGCAATTCATTAAAAAAATATATGCACATATTGTTCACCTACAAGGTATATACATGGACACTCACAGCCAAATTCAGCCTTGTGGGTAAATAAAACCTTATTTTGTGTTGACTTCAGTGAGGTTGGACACATTTGCTTAGAGACGTCTTTGGCTTGTTAAGAGCCACAAGAAAACGGGAAATTGCAGAGGAAAAGTGGGAGATAGGTGGGGATCCTGCTGATCTTAAGGCACTGAATACAGTGGACTGTTCAGACACACCCAGCTCAGTAACAGTGCACGAGAGCCAAGATTATGGGCTACAACAGCAGTGACTTCTAAGATGGCAAAAAGGTTTAAAGATAAAAAAAAATAATCTGGTTCTTTTTCTCAGTCTACAGTCAGGTTCTTTTTCTCAGTCTACAGTCACGCCTGCAGGAGCTGCACGTAACAGAACGACACCAGCGAGAAGAGCAGAAAGTATCCTGTATTCCTCTGCAAATTCCCGAATTTCCACACGAGGGAGCTTCTTGCCCACGAAGCTGCCTGGGCGCTTTCTCCTGAGAAAGGCGGCAGCGGTTCCCTGCGAGCTCCCAGCCCGTGCAGCCTGAGCCAGAAGTGAAAGGGTTAACAGATAATGATGATTGTCAGAGCTTGTTAACCACAATTATTTTCAAGACATATGTAAATCTGTATAACTACCTAAGTGTGGTATATAATCTAAAACATACTGTTTAAATCTATAAGCATTCCTGAGTTAATTTCACTATGGGAACGTTAGTTGCAACTTCCTGACTTCGCTGTGTTTGAATTCATATCCATGAACATTAATTTAAAATTAGTCTAAATATTTGTTGAGAATTAATCACCTGATAAATTTAGCTCTTTTTCATTTTTATGAATTATTCATTATCTCCTCTCTTTCCGTTGATGTGTTGGTTGTTTGCAAGAATTGAATTACTGGTTGACACTAAAAAAAAAATAAAATCCCGCATTTCTAGTGATTTGTAAAATGTTCCCCTTGGAAGCTTGACTGGCGACTATGAGAGCAATTGGGATTGCTATGAATATTTTATGGTACTGGTTTGCTTCCTGAAGGGAGTCTTTGAGAGGCATAAGCAAGTTCATACAGCAAATATTTTGCAACAACAGCAAAAAAATCTGTTTATGTCTTGCCTATATATCATTCCTACAAAGGAAGTTTGTATTAGCAAAAGCCTGTTGATGGGAATGTTTGGGAATAGTACAATGAGGTGTGGCTGCAGGAATGAACAGCTACTTAAAACTGCTGAACTGCAAAAAGCTCCTTCTGCCCAGTCATCATAGAAAATACTTGAGCTTGCCAAAGGAAAAGAGTAATTCTCTTCTAGGATGGCCTCAGGCAAGTCTGAATGAAAAATTATCAACCAGCAGACATTACAAAGAGGAACAAACCTTTTAAGGAAAGCCTTGAGGAGATGGCAGCAAGGATCCTTAACACTGGCTAGGACAAAGGGAAGTGATTTGTGAGCCTCTAGCACACAGAGGCCCATCTCTCAAGCTTTATCTATGGCTTGCCTTCAGTGGAAATAGTGGAAGACCAGATTTTCAGAACAGACCTTACATTCCCAAGTCTAGGGCTGGAAGCCTAATTTCTGGCTGCCACTCATTAAAACAACCTTTGTCACAAAATTAATTGACAAGCAAACATAACTTCCCTTCTTCCAACTCACTGAAACAGATAACATCTTGAACTTCCCATCGGGTATGTCTTTATATTTGTTACTTTCAAATCAGTTTGCTACTATTAATTAAATAACAAATCAGAAAATTACTTCTAAAATTATAAAAAAGCAAAACCCCCAGAACACACCCTCATGTGGTTAGTAACTGGTACCGGCACTTGCAAAACATCAAAGGCTTCTCTAAACATAGACTTTCATCAGTGATGCTGCAAGCCTTCATCTAATCTTTCATGATTTCCCATGCAGGAACATCAAAAGAGAAAGAAGAGAATAGCACTGTTCCAAAGCAACAGTGCTCTGTGTGAAAAGCACGTGTTTAGCTACAGCACATATAAAATGTAAGTGGGAAATTATTATTTACATGAGACATACTTTAATAAACATCATCATTAGCTCCCTGTCTTTTCCTATAAGGAACAAGGATTTTTGCAGTTCAAAATCATGTCCAAAGCTCAAGCGATTTCTGGAAGAAAATGAAAAAGAATTAGAAATGTATAAGCCTTCAAAGCAAGAAGATCAATTTATGTTCATTTTTACCTACTGAAACACATTCTGCATATTTCATTGTTTCTGTCATCTTGTTATAATCCATCCAAAGAGTTTTCAAAGAACATTAAGTCCTACAAATAAACAAACTGTGAATTAGATACGGAAGGCACAAAAATGCAACAATTACTATCAAAAGTCTTACTTGTAGGCTTTTGTTACATAAAGTAATTATATTAGTCAATCACTTTTTATCACTGCTGCTGAGAAACAGGAGTTTTGGAGGGGACAATCCAAAAATCTTAACTGTCATTTCTGTCCTACTAAAAACAAAGTTTCTGAATTGTTGTTGGAATTTTAAAGCTACCACTTTTCAGTGAATAATTTAAATAGCATCGTAATTTTGGTTTATAGTCTCTGATGTAAGTATCACAGATGATTTTGAAACTATTTCACGTTAACACAATTACATTGGCAAGAGAGCTACACAGGTGGCATCAATTTCTAATTCTAGAAGGCATGCATCTAAACTTCACCTTTACCCCTAGCACTGAGTATTCTCCTTCTCATAATTCTTACGGTTATCTTCACAAGAGGACTTCTGTGGGAATTTTCGTTTGACCTGAAGGTCTTACACACAACATTCAACAGAATTATTGAATTGGTTTGAAATTACAGTTAGAAACAACATTAATTTTTTTTTGGTTCATACACTTGTTCAAACACCATAAGGGGTTTGGGGGAGTTTGGTAAGTTTGACATGTATGTTGAGATTTGATTCTGCCATAAAAAATATTGAACTTCATGTGTAATACTATTTAAACAGCTTAATAACCAAAAATTTAAGAACATTAAGAAATATAGATGTAAAAATTAAAAAGTTTTGGTTGATTTATCTTTTATGTAGGGTTTGGTTTTCCAACGCACTTTCACTTTTGTAGTTCTCAGCTCCCAGCAAGGCCCCTTTGGCCTCAGTCTGCACATCTCTATGGGTCTGCCTCTCCACCTTGCACACTTACAATGAGGAAACAGGCACCAATCATTACTGCCTTGATCCTCACATCAAGATCTACAGGGACCTGGATCCCAAAGTTGGCGGTGTTGGTAAAGACATTGTTGACAAATCCAGACCAATATTTGGAAATTTTTCCGATCGTTATCATCTCATTGAGAGCTTTTACCTGCACAAAGGGAAAACAGGAACAGACATAAATGTAAACAAATCAAGTGCACACTGATGACATCTCCACAGAATTAATGACTGTGTCCTGACATGCAGAGTATGCTACAGTTGTCAGGTTCTCCTTTTATTCTTATTGCTGCAATGTTCTATTAGTGTCAAATTTCCCTTTACGAGTGGCACGCAAGAAAGGGTCTCAAGTTTGGAAACATCAGCATCTTTAGAGCTGACAAAAAGTGGGAGGAAGCAATCTTGAAAGTTCATGCCAGTTATGCCTTTCTTTCACAGAGTTGTGGGGTTTTTTCCTCTCTCATGTTTTTTATATTATCCTAGCCCCACTGCTGTGGACCATGGTTCCCTCAGGGGACAGGCATGTTCTCAATTATGCAGCCATCTGCATGTTTCTCACAGTATACTGAAATTTCAGACAATACGCACTGGAGTCTTCTGATTTGGTTAATGACTTGATAAGCTGATAAACCAAAAAAATTCTTTTATGATTCTTAACTAAGGCAAAGTACTTTGTTGACATCAGAAAATTCTGTTCAGGCTTTCTTCAAGTATCTTCCATTCTCCCAGTCATCTGAGAAATTTATTCAAAGTAGTAAAACTTTTCAATCATTAACACTTGTACAAAACATACCTCAAAGTCAACATCATCAAAACAGCCACAGGTTGCACATGGGCCACTTATTTTTAGCACATCTTCTTTACTTTGATTCTGTATAGTAAACTTTGGCAGAAAAGGGTCCCAGTTCTGTACAACATACCCAGCTATTGTACCTGGTGGGGACTGAACTTCTAACTAGCAAACAAAAGAAAACAACAAGGAAAAATGGTTTTAGCTGATTTTACATTATTTTTTTTCCTGTGATAGCATATTGTTTATATAACGACAAAATATGTACTGAATATAGTAACATATCATTTTACCACACATGGAACTGGATATTGCAGAACTGTCTACTGGTGTTGTTAAATATAGTGGACAATATAAAGCTCAAAAGCTGCATCAGAAGCCAAGATCTTACATACAATAAAAAACTTTATAAAAACTATAAACCAGGAAAAAAAATGTTATTGTATTTGGTGAGTATCCTACAAGCTTCTTTTAAGTAGCTGTACTACCAAAAGGTAGATTTTTTTTAAAAATCCTGTCAAGGACAAGTGCTAAGAAGGTATGTGGATGAGCTAACCTGTAAAACATTTTCATAACACAAGAAAGATGTCTGAATAAAGGAAAGTCAAAAATACGGAGGAAATATCTGCTGCTCTATGGGATCCGCATTTTTCACTCCAAGCAGCTTACTTCCATGTTCTGCAATTTCCCAGAGATGTATGGCCCTGAAGAGGCAGATCCATGCAGTGCAGGCTCAGCCTCCTCAGAAAGCTGCTTCCAAGTCACACCCACAGATCCCAGTGGCCTCCAAGGAGTTTCCATCCTCCACCCTGCTGTACAGAGAGTGCTCTCTGCCTGTGCCAGGGCAAGCAGTGTTTTGGGGTGTCACTCGACTGGGGAGACATCACCAGACACCAAAGCTTTGTGTGGGGTGTCAGCAAAGCCAGGTTCCATGGAAGGGACCCAGGGAACCCAGGAGGCACACAGGGAACAGAACTTGTTATCCATGGTTGTGTCTACTCAAAGGCATACCCGCAGTCCCCAGGCTGAGAGGGGCCTGGGAATTCCTGAATTCCTCCCTGCCACCCTCGAGGAGCTGCACAGCAAGATGCTGGGACAAAGGGCACTCCCTCACCTCCTGCAGGAAGCAGGGGAAGCAGCAGCTGTTGCACCTCAAGGGTCGGATGACTCGGATCACCTCCCGGCCCGCGTTATCCGCAATCCTGATGGTGAAAGCCCGGAGGGGCGAGCACAGCTTGCGGTCAAAGCAGCCGTTCTCTTCCACTGCAAAGTAAACTCTTTGTCCCAAGGGGTTTTTTATCTCATATTTGCTGGAAGTCTCTGTGCCAAGTACAGCTAATAAATCAAAACAAGTAGAACATTAACTTACCTTAGTATAATGTTAACGTACATATATACATATATATATGCATTTATTCTAAAAGTCTATGAGGCAGGTTGTTTAAAAATTTGTTTTGAAGTAGCAATACAAAGAAAATATACAAGTATATGGAAATAATAATGCCAGGTCTGTATTTTGAAGGAATTAATTCATACTTTGATTTGCTGTACATTAAAGTGCATATCACAAAAGAGAATTCAGATCCTGAATTTCAGTTTGGGCTTTTTCTGGCTTTATCATCTGTGAAAAGTAATATCCTGAGACTACCCCACTTCAGTGACAAAGCTTTCACCCAGCAGGTCATTTGAGAATTAGGCCAAAACCATTTTGAATGGGAGAAATGTATTTTACAGTGTTTTACTGCCAGAACTTAATACTTGTTCATTACTTTGAAATTCTGAGAAACTAAGTCATTAGAAAATCTTTTGTTTAATTTTATGGTTTTTGACCTTCCTTTCTCTATTTGCTTTGTTTCTCATAGTACGTTAGTTATTGTTAAAGGCAATAATTTTTTCCACGGGTTGAAAAGATGGTTAAACTTTAATAACACTGAGAGGGAGTTGCCTGAGGGGGAGACTTTCGGACTGCTGTAGAGATTACTCACCCCTCAGTGGTTTGCTGCAGAACAGGCAAACAATAAAGTGAGTCTTCCCCACCTTATCACTGCGCAACTTATCACAGTGACTTCAGTGAGCTGGGGGCAAGACTTGGATATCTTTTGGAGACACCCATGTACCAGCACTGTTAAAGGGTGACAAGGATTGAACCATACCTTCCAGAAGCTCCACTTGCTGATGAATAATTATCTGGTCCAGCTGTTTTAAAAGAATAAACAAGATGGTGGGTCTTGGATAGGTCTGGGGCTGCCAGTGGTCACGTGTCTATTTTTATTGCTCATCTCCCTGTAATTAAGATTTCTTTCCTTACAGATGTGCAAAGGCTGGGTGCCTGAAGGATATCTCAAGTTACATTTTGGACTTCTCCCTGAAATTACAGCTGAGGAATGTGACATTGGGTGCTGTGGCCATGTAATTCAGCCACACGTTTGAAGAAAAATAATCTTCACTGGGGGAATGAGGAAGATAACAGCAACAGAAAGCCATGTGCAAGAAGCAGAATCTACTCCTTGCTCCTGTTGCTCCCCTTTGTCAGAGGGGAAGCTCCTTACCCCAAATCCAGTGTTGGTGCTGGGCACCATGGCAGTGCAGGAGTGAGTCTGGGCTCAAGCACAAGATGTGCAGTGGCACATCCCAAAGGACCTTGCTGGAGCAGCCCAGCAAGGCAGTCAGGGGATGCCAGTGATGGCACACAGCATCTTTCACACTGATCTCAGGAGCCCTGTGCCTTTAATCTGGCAAATGGTCATGCCAGGGTACCAGAATGAGCAATGCAATCCTCAGCTGGCTGAAAATGTCTTCCCCCACAAGCTAGTTACAAATGAGAGGAGAAAAACTGCTTGCCATGACACCCAGCTTTGCTGTGCTTATCGTCCCTCCGACATTATTCTTTCTTGGAGAACAGTTGTTAGCATTATAAAACCAGCAATACTTAATTTCAGCCTACCTTTCAGTTTTATGTGACTTTTTATGCCTGTTTTATGTGACAGTTTTAGGCTTTACCAATCTTTTTTCCGTAATTTTTCTGTAAATTCCTGATGGGCAAACACTTGGCACAGGTTTTGCCATTACTCACAGCTGCAGACACAGAGCACACAGAGACCTTCTGAGACCAGCCTGTCACAGCTCCCCAATGCCTGGATATTTTAAAACTGATAAATCTCGCCAGGTACGTATTCAAACTGTTGCAGCCATTTGTCACTTCTAGTCAGCTCCTGCAGCTAGTTCAGGCTGCAGAGAAAAGCTGGTAAAAAGAGGAACTTCTTAATCTCTTTGATTAATCTCTGAAATGTGCATGGCAGTAATTGAAATAATAAAAAATATTTAGACATAAAAATATTCTCCCAAGAATCTTTGCAGTTTGTTGTTTGGATCTCATGAGAGAGCTCTTGGAGCTCATGGGAAGGGCTCTGCTGATGGAAAGAGAATAAACAACTTAAAGACGGTAGAGCTATTTTAATATTTTAGAATTTATTTTAGTATGGATTTCTTTGCCCTATGTAGATTTTTTACAGGGAAAAGAAAATTAATGAGCCTGAACTGTTAAAAGCTTTGAGTGATTTTGGTCTATGTATTGGTTTACTCAGCACAATGTATAAATAATACTGAGACAACACAGCAGTACTACTTGTTATCCTTGTTCTGCCTTTGACTGGTTTCTGCAGGGCAGTTATTCTGATGCATTTTTATTGGGGCACTTGTGGATTGAGGGAATTCTGCACTTGCATTTGAAAGCACCTAAAGCCCTTTGGTGTGGGGTTGATATTTCTGAGTCTGCAAGGTTTTCAGCCTGTCAGGGGCTGATTTTCTTCCCAAGGGAAGATTTCTTGAGAGAATTTTCTTTCAAGAAAAGTTCCTGTAAATAATAATTTTCTTCTCATAACATTTCTAAGTTCTCATAACAACGTCTCTCCCAGGTGTTGTTTCTGTTACTTAACCAATGGAGAGAGATGTCAATTCTATGGACCAATGATATGCCTTTTTAGGGCAGCTTGTTATAAAAAGGCTGGATGAATTGTAAACAAAGCCTTCTGATCTTTCTTCTACCTTAAACCGAAGTCAAGCTTCTTTATTTCGTATCCAACAACTACACTTTGGCTTAACAGGGGTCTGGTCCCCTTGAGTTCAGATATGCTAAAATTCCTTATATACAGTTATTTCTCAGTATTCAGTTCTCTGGGCACCAAATTTAGATCTGTCAGTCCAACCAAGTCTAAACGAAGAAGCTCTTTACAAAAGTAGTTAAACCTGAGTGGTGGCACAACATGCAGCTGAAGTACTCAGAAAATTCTTCTCCAAGGTTTTCTGCTGTGGGAAAATGTTCATTCGACTTTTCTTATGGACACTGAACTACTCTTTGAGCTACAGCTGTAATCTGTAAGATAGTAGTGAGGTTTAGGTAACTTTTTTTTTGTAAGAAGTTGCTAAAGAGTCATAGAAAGTTGATGTGTTTGCTGAGGCAGAGCAAACTGCCCTTCTCTGGTGCACCTCAAACAGCCAGTCAGAGTTGTTCCTTCACCTGAACTCAGTCTGGGTGTGGATCTGCAGAGTGAAACATTGCTGGCTGTCCTTTACCTACAGGATACACTTTTCCCTTTCCTGTCATCCAATACTTGGCTTGCTATTTAGAATAAGATTGTAGGGATCTCTCTCAGACTGACTAAATTTGGAGCCTTGTATCACAATCAAACATGTCATGGTCTTACTGAGAAATAGCTTTCTCAAATCTATCCAGTTATCTTGCCCACTCCTGCTGGAGAATGTCATTTCTATTTGTTATTCTGTATTTATTCACAACCACTCTCTATATAATCTTTCTTCCAGTAATGTAATTCTATAAATTAAATATGTCTCTTTCCCACAGTTTGTTTACTCTCCTAGGCACTCAGTATGGTTCCCTCTCCAATAGTGTTGTTTTAGCCTACAGATAAAACAGATGGAGTCTTGTTTTAAAGGAGGTTCTCTATTCCCCGTGCACTTCCAGTAGCACCTCTCTGTGCCTGTTTCAGCTTGGACCCACCTTTCCCCAATGCACACAGCACCAGAATGAAACACAGACTTGTAGGAGTCTTTCCAGTAGCATAAATAACTCCGAGTTCTTCTAGAAGCATCTTCATTTCAGCATTTAATTACATGAAAATCTCATAGTCCAATAAATAAATCCCAAGGGACTACCCTGGCAGCTGTGAATGCCACATGCATTCTGCAGGCAGCCCTGCTGGTGGGACCTCCTTTCTGCTCCCATCTATCCTGAATGAGCCCCTTTCATTTGCCTCAGAGTCAGTATGGCTGCAGCATCACACACTGAGGCATGCTCAACACACGGAAACTCGAGCTGTGGGTATGTGCCAACAATCTGCACTGCACACATGCTTCCCACTTCTCAGACTGCAGAGAAAATTAGGAATAATTAGCAAGAGCTGCAGCACAGGCCAAGAATAAGCATGAATGAGGTTTTCAGTTCCAGTTGTAGCTCTGAGAGCAACCTGCTCTTTTGTCTTAATGTCAGATGCAAAGCTCCTATGAAATGGGGTGATGGAATTTGCTCGCCTACATTATCTGGGTAAATCTGAGGTGTAATTCATGTTCATACAGGAGCCTGGATATGTAACCTGCCAAGTGTTTACTATGACAATCACTTTTAGACTAAAAAATGTAGTTTCCACGGTCTGTAAGCAAATGCTTGTGTAATTGACAACACGTATCATTTTGTGCTCAGGTGTCTGGAAATGAAAGTCATCACTCCACATGAAAGACTGCTTCTGAAGAGTCTCCCCATTTCATTAGCTATCTAGGTAACTTAGCTCCAAATATAAAATACATTCAATTTCTGGTTCTGTACAAAACTAGCAGAAATGTGTGCCTAAAATACACATCTTGAGTGAAGTAAACATTTCCCAGCATCATCAAAATGCCAACACAGCAGAGATGTATCAGAATCGTGATCTGACTATGCTGGGGGTCTGATTCTGTCCCTGCCCATACCAGGCAGAGTGTATGACATCTTACTCAGCATGTAAGAGTGGCACAATCCAGCTACATGTAAAATGCAAACCTCAGTCAGTGCCAAAGCAACAGCAGGGAGAGATCCTCCTGGTAAAAACGTTCAGGAAAAGATGAAACTTCTGGAGCAGAGCTGCAGACCATCAGTGCTCTGAGCTCCAAGCGCTGAGAGATTTCACAGAGCAAAAGGGACAGCCACATGTTTAGCAGTAGGATGGAAAAGACTTAAGCATTAATTTTTCTTCCCCACCTACGACCTACATCTCTGCCTCCATTTTCAAGCATTTTCCTCTCTCAGGCATTAGCACTTCCCCACACAGAGTTAATGCAAGTTTGCAGCTACTCAGATTTATGCTCATCTTATTCATAAAATGAATGGCAGCAATGAAGAAAAAGCTTCTTTCTCCTATGTTCCTTATCTCATAGTAATACCAAACAACAAAAAAGCCTCTCCATCCCAACCTACCCCTCTCCCAAGGGGACAAACCCAAACAGCCTCATCCTCCAGAGTATCAAAGCAACATAAAACAAAAATGCAACAATTCTAACATTCATAAAGATTCAGGACCTGGTTCAGGTACTCCAGACCAGGTGGCAAATTATGAGCGTGTGGTGTTTGCTTCCAGAGACTTGGTTCAACAGGCATATTCTGCTGAGGAGCGTCAGAAGAACCAGGGAGGTAATCCTTAAAGATTGGGTTGGTTTGTCCCTGAGATTCTGCAGGGAAAAAAAAAAAAAAAAAAAAAGAGAAAAAAACCCATCAGGACCAAGGAGCAGCTAGCTTCTTGGATCAAAGCTGGAACAACACCACCATTCTGCATGCGACTGTATCAATACTTCTGGTCAGCAGTGAGGACCCAAAAGGAATCTCCTGTATGTCCCACACATCGAGCACTCTGATTATAAAGCTGCCTTAGAATATACAAAGGGGAATCACTGTAGATGAAATTAAATCAGGAGATGTGGTCTTGGAGAGCACCTGATGTGCTCTGACAGCTGGTGAGAACATAGCCTGTGTGGCAAGGCTGGAGCTGGCCTGGACTCACTCACAGGGTGGCCAGAGCCCCTCAGTACAGGTTGCCCAGCCCTGCTCCCTGTCAGCTGCCCTGTGTGCCAGTGTGCCCTGAGCTGCTGAGGGCTGGCTCCCAGCAAGATGCTTTCCAGCATCCTGAGGGCACCCATAATTTCTCTTAATTAGAGATAACCTTTTCAGGGATCTCAGATTCCCCAGGCTGGATATTACAACCCTGATATCAAAGTCTACACAGCCTCTTATAGTGTATTATTCATTATTATCTTAATGAATAGATCAGATATCATTATGCTGTGTTTTCTGGTTTGCTATCACAAAATCCTTTAGGGCACAGTGATGGTGACTTTGGCAGTGCTGTGAGGGTAACAAGAGCATTTACTACCACAGGCACCTGTACATCCACACTCCTGTACAGGCAGTCTCCCACAGCACAGTGACCTCCTTAAACATTGGATTACCAAACAACTGCTAGTTTTTCCAGGCACATTGTTCCTCAGCCTTCAGCAACACTGGTTCTGCAGGAACCTGGAGGAGCAAACCACAGCTCTCCCCATATAAATGGCAAATCCTTCTATTGAACTAAGCCCCTGTGATTTGGCAGGAAAGCAGTCCCCAAACTGATCATTTTTATCTCATGTGTGACAATACTTAGACACAATGGGGTTTGAAGTCCAGAAGGAATTTTGGCTCTAAGTGTGAATCTCTCTTTTGCTGTTGTGGGTTTAAATGAGATCCTTTAGTATTATTTGAACTCACTGTGAAAGATTCATCATTCAATCATATTTTGATCTTAATTTGTCTTTGCAGCCACTGCTTTCTTTCAAAGTCTGAGACCACAGGAAGAAGTAACCCCTTTGAATTTGTTGCTGGCTTTTAAAAATGTATAACTGGGTAATAAATATTTTATATGCTCTTCTGCATCATTTTACCTCACAGGGTTCTGTTACTGCCGTAAGTCTTGTTGTTACATGAAATGCCACGAAGTAGCCCAGTGTTGGTGTTATTCTTGAATAATAAAGAGGAAAAAAGACAACAAATTGCAGTTCTACCTGTCAAATTTTAAGCTATACAAAAATCAAACAGTAAATACATTAAAAATTAATGACAATTTGAGCAAGTCTGACACTTTGTCTATTTTTGTGTACGATTCCCATTTCATTACTAGTATGGAAATCCTTAAAGTTACCGTATGATGCAGTGAGTATTCTGTACAAATATAATTTGTAGAGTTGCATGTTCCTGAAAGGTGTATTGTCAAGTTTCTTCACACTAAAAACCATATTCCACACCATTACTATTTAACTGTTTCTCCTAACTGATAGACATCAAAAATATGCAAAGATTTCTCTTATATGGCTAAAGCTAAACAAAATAATAAAAAAAAACCTCCTATACTGCAAGAGTACAACAGTGCTGTAAAACCTGCTTGGTCCTGTGTACCTTTTGGTGCTCTAATGCAGAATATCTTGAGTGTTTTGAGGGCAAGAAAGAGGAATAAACATTTGGCAAACCAAGACAGCCATTGCTGAAACTCCCTGGGCCAATGCCTCTGCACATGCCACCAGAATGACCTCCATGGAGTTGCACTCATGTTAAGAGAGAAAGAGACTTGTATCCTTCTCCTTAGTTTCAGCATTTAAAAACTTGGAGAAAATTAATTGAGAAGGCTGATTAGATCAGGTGCTGCATGTTTGCCCACAGCCCTGAGTACTCAACTGGCTACTGCTAAAGTCAGTATGTCACGAAGACACACCCAGGTAGGAGTAATCTGACTAAATTCAGTTATTCTTCAGTTATTATTCTTCATGTGGGATTATCAGGTCTCTGGCCAGTTTTGAATGTGAAAAACATTTGCTGGTGTAGTATTTGCAATGCGAAATAGGGAAGAAGTGTGAAAAAATAGTGATATCCTTGGCTCAGTATCCACCCTTCCCAGGCATTCTGTATTGACAGGTTTCAACACAAAGATACCAACACTAAATTTTCTGACTGAATGCAGAGGCTAACATTTTATAACGTATTTTGTTCAAATAACATCCTAGTATAGACTTTAGTCTCCTTAGGAGCCTCTTGGATGCTGAAAAATTAAAGGAAGACAAAACAACTGTGCTTTGACTGATGTGGTTTTAGCCTGAAATACTCATTTCATCAAACTGCTGATTGCTGGGAATGCACAAGACTGTAGTTTTCTGTAAACACGATCTAAAAATACAGACTATATAGATGCACTTACCTGGAGAGGCCATGAAGCTTCCTGAGTTACCTCTTCAAAGGAAGCCGGGTTAAAAGAAAAGGCTTTTCTTGTTGCAGCAAATAAAAAAAGGCGCACAGCATGCACCAAACTTCAGAAGGTGTCTGTGTGCTCGCTGTCGGCTGGCAGAGCACGGGAGGAGCTCACGGGCTGCGCTGGCGGAGCCGGGCCGCGGGGGGAGGATGCGGGCACCGGGAACACCGATCCGTGCCGGGAGAGCGCGCCCGTGGAGAGAGGGAAAAGAGTTTAGCCAGCGCGGAGAGACAAAGCTGCAGCGTAGCCACGGGCTAAACGAGCGCATCAGACCTAAAATCCTGCTTTATAATGTCTGTGTTTGTGCTGAGAATACAGAGATTCTTTGTTTTTAGTTCAGTGTTTGTGTTTCCACTTCTTCAGGCTGTCCAGTTAAGACAGAGGAGTTAATGAAGTTGTGGATGGCCCGTCCCTGGAAGTGTGTAAAGCCAGGCTGGATGGAGCTCTGAGCCCTCTGGTCTAGGGACAGGTGTGCCTGTCCAAGTCAGGGGGTTTGGAACGAGATCATCTTTAAGGTCCCCTCCAACCCAGGCCATTCTACGATTCTATGATTTCTCTACAGCTGACCCCAGTCAACATTTTCCGTGCACAAACCAGGAAAAGCTGCCATGGATTTCTCACTGTATTCCATCCATGTAGCATCAGCCAGAGGATGTCCTCCAAGGGATATCATGCCTACCCCCAGTCCCAGAAAATCATCCTGTACATGTCCCCACCACCATGGCCCCCAACACGCACATCCAGGCAGGGTTCTGCTGATCCCTGTGAGGTGTTTGGACTGTTTGGCGAACTGAAACAGTCTGGCAGCGCTTTGTCCTAGACCAAAATCATGACATATATAATTGCCCCCATTGCACTGGGAGGAAAAGACAAGAAGGAGGGAGAGCAACCTTGACTTACCAGCTCATATTCCTGCCTTGAGTGCCAAGTTGCTGTGGAAATCATCAGGCAGATGTGAGCTGCAGGCAGCTGTGATGCATGGCTGCAAGAATGGCTGAGAATGCACAGGGCCCAGCAAAGCAGAGGGAGGTGCTGGGGACCATTTCCTGCAAGTTCCACTGGTTTGAATCTGTCTGAAGTATGATTGAGCAGATTAAATTCCAGAGTTTACAGGAAGATGCTGATGAGGATTCTCTGAAGGAAGAATACAGAAAACCCAAACCAAAGAAAAAACCCAAATTATATGGAAGCTGATTTTTATAGACTATAATAGCAAATGCTAGAGCCTCAGATCTGCTTATGGATTTGGCAATGGGAAATTTCCCAGGAATTTATCATTGTCTGCTTGAGAACTCCCTGGGTGCAGTGGCAAGCACAGGCCAGCCCAGGAGCCAGACCCTGCTGTGCTCAACCTGGAAACAACCAGAGAAGTGACAGAGACAAAAATGTTGGTAGCTGAAAAATGGGTACTAAACAAACCCCTCTGTATTAAGGGGAAGTTTGACATAACTGGAAATAAAAATTAAGAATTAGCAAAAGTTTGATTTGCAAAGAGCCTTACACTGGCATAAGTCCTTACAGGTAAAACCACATATTTAATAATTTCTTTAATCTGAATTTTTGGTGTGCTTTTTTTTTAAATAAACACTCATATATTGGTCCAAATAGGCTGCTCCATGATTAAAAGCATTCTCAATAAGACATCAGGTACAAAAGGCCTAATCATATTTATTTGGGCACAAAGACAGCCATTCTTTGGTGTCCTTTAGATATGCACAGGAAGAACACCCAAGAAATGAGGACAGACATTTAAAGAATTGTGTACTGCTACTTCTAACCCTATTTTAGGGCCTTCAGGAAGCAGAGCAGCAGCACCCAAGGGGAGAATTTCATCAATACTGGCTGCCTCTGCCCCTTGAAGAAGGCCCAGGGAAGGGGCTGCCTACACTGACTCTACCAGTCAGAGTCTCAGCACTAAAACAGAGTACACTGCCTTCCTTTGCATGAACATGCTGGGCATCTGAAACATATTCACAGCTATTAAAAAACAAAAACAAACAAACAAACAAAAAAAAAACTAAAAAAAAAGAAATTTGAGAGGGGTACATATATTCCTGCTACCTCTAAAATACTCTTGCTCTATCCTATGCTGTAAAGCTGATAAAAATTGATGGCAAATCCTTAGAAGGCATAAGTTAGCATGGTTCCATCAAAATCAATGAGCCTACCCAGATCAGAGCAAGCAGTGCTTGGCTGGAGGAGTTTATACTTCTAAGACCTTCCTTTTTTCCTTAAAGAAAAATTGCATCTCTTCTATAACTACCACTTCCACAAAGGCCCAGAGATCCATCCCTGCTGAGCTGATGTCCAAGCACCACTGCAGTTAATGGTTATTACATAAATTACTGCAGCCTGTAGGAAATGTATCCATGGACTAAGACATCCTTGTCCTCAGCACAGAAGCAGAACACAGATTTTCCTCCAGAAAGCAGTAGTAATAGTCAGCCAGGTGGAACAAGAGAGCAAAAATATAATATGGCTCAGCCTAGGTGCCATTTCTCTGGAGCTTAATCACTCTTCCATTTTCTACAGGCACCACAGCAGGAGTATGGCAACAAAAAACACCTCCACAAGAGAAGAACAGGAGACAGTAACAAATTTCAAAGTATTAGGAAAAACTGTTTGATTTCTCGTCCTGCTCCCTGCTGTTGAGAAAACTGCTCTGTGAACCTGGTGTGAGGTATTTGTCCTTGTACTCAGCAGGAGGAGATGGCACGCCCCTTTCCCCCCTGTACCACTATGGACTCCTCCAGGTAAGAACCTGCCTCTGCCCTTGTCCCCACAATCTCCACAAGTTCAGGCAGAGAGCTCAGCCCCTCCTGAGCTCCAGGCAGCCAGGGATGCCCTGTGCCATCCAGCAGCAGGCATCAGGAAACACACCTGAGCATCACCAGGCAAAGCCTGAGCTTCCCTGATGCTGAGTGAGAGGGGTCATCACCAATCACTGTTTGCATACGAAATTTCCTTTCCAGGAAATAGCAATTGTAACCAGCACTAAAATGCATTGTTACTGCCATTTTTTTTAAAATAGGAAATATTATCGCCTTTTTCCTTCCTTTTCTTGTCTTCCCTTTAGCACAGGGAGAAATGCTGAGTGTGATCATAACTATCAGACTGTGACCCTGTGCAATTACAAGCCCCAAGTCACATTATTTCACCCAGTATTGCTTTCTGCACTGGAGAGACAAAACAAACAAACAAACAAAAAAACAACTAAACAATTTCTTAAATCAGCCGACATTTAGTAGGGTTCTCACCTTGAACTTTTGTTTGTGAGGCGTCTTGCTTGAGCTGGCGCCTCCAGGAGCTCCTCCCCTGCAAGGACGTCCGCAATCCCGCTGGAATTCCGCAGGCAGGTCCCGGCGCCGGCAGCGCACGGGGCGCGCACTGCGGAGCCTCCCGAGGCTGCGCTGCTACACAAGGTGTGTGCCGGGCACCGCTAAACACCTAAATGCCATCTCTAAAATAACAGCTCTCCAGCGACCTGGTCTTTGCTTTGCATTTAACTCCACTGGGAGAAATGGGATCAAAATAGCAATCTTAAAGTGATTGTGTAAGGAAAGAAACCTTTTCTGCGTTTAGAGATGGCACATGGTACTGAAACGTATCAGAAGTTTTAATGCTGTCTCCAGCAAGTATTGATGTGGATCAGAAACTAAATATAGATGTCAGCAAAATACAACATTCCACTGGAAATTCATAAAGCAGCTTCCGTACCAAATCTTGACACAGGAAGAAAAGAAGGCTTTGGCATGGGGTTTGTCTGGTTTCAGGGGTTTAGGGGAACAAGTGTGTTTGGGGTTTGGCTTTGTCAGGGTTTTTTCAGAAGTAAATTTCTGTTGCACTGAGTTTTTAGGTTTTTCTATTAATCTCTAAAATCTTATTCTTATGAAAATACAGCCTTTAAGCGGTTGTGGGCACTGTCCCTAAGCTCCTGCATGTTCTGGTTTCCTACCAGTCCTCAAACAGCTGCACAAAGCAATTAGTCCAAAAAACTGAATTCATCCCCACACTAAATGTTTCAATTTTAATCACATTAAGCAGGTTTTAGAATAAAAGTAGCGGAAACGTGGCTGTCAAGAGACTGACTTATGTAAGCAGACCATGTGATTTAAGCAAAAAAATAAGACCAGGAAGGAGCAGCATAAAAGATGTGGATATGTCTTGCACGAAAATCTGTACCAAAACTCACCAATGGCCATGAAGAATTTTTCAAACTGGTCTCTCACTTCGGAGTGATTTTATAATAATAAAGTTCTAAATAATGAACTATAATGATTCTATAATAATAAAACTCTAAATAATGAACACTCTGAGGGAATCT
Source organism: Hylia prasina (assembly GCA_013397195.1). Taxonomy (NCBI): domain Eukaryota; kingdom Metazoa; phylum Chordata; class Aves; order Passeriformes; family Sylviidae; genus Hylia; species Hylia prasina. The sequence continues at coordinate 369,796 of VYXD01011013.1, forward strand.
TTTTACATCTATCCTGAACGTGAATCTATCCTGAAGATCTATTCTGCTTCAGATAAATATCCTTTAATATTAATTGGGTTTGAGTGTGAGAAAGAATAACTTTCTCTGAGGCAAGAGCACACTGGATGTACAGAGTTTACTGGATTTGACTGTACATTAGAAACAAAGATATTTTAGGATGCTTTTCTGCTTACTTTAGTAAACTGTCATTAATCTACTTTGAGAAACTGAAATAAATTTCACTTGTTATTATTTTTATATTTGCCTGAAATCATCCACCAAGTTCAACTGAAATTCACAAAACATCTCAAATTCTGTCATCTGATTAAACACAGACTGTTAGGAACAGTAACAGAACTGCATCTTGCCTGTCTTACACATATCCAGTGCCTCTGAACACTTTACAGGCTGAAAGCAAACAGCTGACATTCTTTCTGGGAAGTCAGAATCTTTCACAGGACTAACCAAACTGCAACTGCTCAGCAGTCCCTAAGAATTAGATTTAGTGCTTGTCTCTAATTAAATTTTACACATTTAAACCTATGATAAAATGGGATTAAGTGCTCAGTATACACTTGTATATTAATAAGATTATTTCTGTCTTCTAGTACATTGAACAGCAGAAGTCTTGGATGCAAATTGCAATTAACACTCTTGGTGATGATGGAGACCTTCTTTGCTGGCCTTGAAAATTCATCAAGCAAAATTAGAAGGATTGTGCTTTGCTGTAGAAGAAAAACTCACAGTTACCCTTCCTTTTCCCTTTCTCTTCTCTAAAACATCTAAATTGGAAGCAAGAGTAGTGAAAAGCCAGAGCATCAGAAAACACTGAGGATATGTCAGGTGCTTTTCCTTCTGTAAAAATGACTTACTTTGAAATTGAGGTTGGCACCAGCTGTCAGCAGCGTGAGCTGCTGCCAAGGCAGGTCCAGGAGAGGTCTGGTCAGCCCCAGCTCTACCAGGAGAAGAAAACCTGCACAAAGAGGAGACAGCCAGGGCTCCCCATGCTCAGGAGCTCTGGGCTTTGCTTCAGCTCTCCAGCCCAGCACCCCTGGCAGCTTTGGGTGTGCTCCTGGAGCACCACAGGGTCCCACCAGCAGGAATCAGTCTGCACGCTCCAGGACTGAGCCAAAACTATTCTCAAGCACAGCAAGTGAGGATGACCAGGAGGCTCCCCTGAAACACTCTCTGTGAGCTGAATCACCAACATGGACATACCCAGCCCACCACAGGATCTGCTCTCAGATACCACCTTCCCTCCATCAAAGACATCCCATTTAAGGTGCAACATATTTTTAGCAGTCCTTACAATGCCTGCCCAATGGTTCAGTTTTGCAAAGCTATAAGCCAACCTTACCGTGTGACTCTGGCAGGCTGCTGGAGTCACTGTTTACAAGTTACACAGAGCAGCTCAGACCTGGGGATCCAAAGGTGAACGCATGAAGGGATTAGTCCTGACACTCACATGAAGGCCACATTCCAAGATTTTTGGAAATCCAAGCTGTTCCAAGATTATTTTGTTGATCTTCTCCACATTTTCAGAAAGTCACCGTTCAATATTCTGATTCTAAATTCAAACTAAATAAAACATTTTCTCTTATTTTTTTAGGGAAGGAAAAAAAAGAGAATAGATAAGACATCCATAAGATTTAATGGCATAATGGTAACTCTATTAGGACAGCAAAATTAATTTCAGTTTCCCTGAGGTATCTTATTTTAATTAACAAATTCATGATCCTGCTCTATTAATTAGCATACTGAAAGAATAATAAGTTTTAGATGAGCTTAGTTCTGATAAAGCTTTTCATCCCCTAAAAAAATAATAAAAAGAATTAAGAACCTCAATCCAATTTGTTTTCTACTTTTAATATCAATGTTTAAAAATTCTACCTAATAGTACAGCACAACTGTTAGTGTTTTCTTTTAATCTGAAAATGCTTTGGGTTTGCATTTACTGCATTTAAGACATTTTCCCTACTGAAAGGGGTGGTAGTGGTCCACTAAGAAAAGTAATCCTTGCAGGATTCCAGGTAATTTTATTTTTCATATTATTTCCTACTTATAACCAATAGGGGAAGCACATGGAATTTATTAAAATCCTTATCTACTGTGGATTTTTCTACTGTGGATTTACATACAACATATTAGCATCCCAACTAGGTCAAATAAAACCCTAGGAACTTATCTGGGACACCAAGCTATACAGTAAGTGTTTTGTGCCTGAGTTTGCCTGGACCACTGAGTGGTCACTGAGTAGCCACGTTACTGCTGGTCCATTCACTCATTCTTATAGACATGTATCATGCATTAGTCTGCTTAAAGCAGATCTGGAAACCTGATTCTTTTTTCTCAGGTTTTATTTTTTATATTCCTCTCTTCCTGTATCACAGGTTAATTACTGGCAAAGAAAAAGAAAAAAAAAAAAAAAAAAAACCACAACCAAAACCCACAAATTTTTCCATTTGTTTTTGATCCCCAAAGCAACAATTGATTCCTGCAAAGCACTTTGCAAATTTTCTGTTACACAAAGTAAAAGAGAAGGGGAAAATGTTAGCAAATCACCAATGGATTAGGTACGAAATTGTTAATTAATAATAAGTTAAGCAATGTTAATTACCGGCAAAGAAAAAAAANAAAAAACAACACAACCAAAAACCACAACAAGTTTTTCCATTTGTTTTTGATCCTAAAAGCAAGAAATTTGTACTTTTGATTCCCACAAAGCACTCTGCAGATTTCCTGTTATACAAAGTAAAAGAGAAGGGAAAAATGTTAGCAAATCACCAATGGCTTAGGTAAGCAAAAAAAAAAAAAAAAAAAAAAAAATGCAAAAGCAAAGCCATCCAGAACCAAC